>JAPDEH010000023.1:0-265683 GCA_027569075.1 Aspergillus asperescens | reverse complement strand
TACAAAAGGTCAGCTGACTTATTTTATATCTTTAGCCTTAGTACAAAGTAGGCGGTGTATTAAGCGGTATACGCTTTGCTGACGCGTAAAATTTGTTATTGCGATTTTGTCCCGATAGGCCTCCGTACATGTCATGTCCCACGTTATTGACATTTGAGATCACTTGTCTTTGTCATCCATGCATGACCCATCAACATTCTGTCAACATTCAGGATACAGGTCACCTGTCAACATTCTACGCTAATATTCTACGTTAGAATGTTGAGATGCGCACCTGTTCTAGCAACCGAAAGGCAGGGCAAGCCTTTACTTCCCTTTCCCATCAACATTCTGCAACAGATCTTTGGTTATTTCTGTATACACTGCCGTGAAAAACATCAGTTAATACAACCTGATGCATACCTGCGGGGCAATCAGCAACATCCCGACAAGCCATCCTGATACCCTTTAGACTGTCATAGCTTGTCCTTATTAAGCCTAGTCTGCAGTCGCTTCTACCATGTTGCTCAGCCTATCCCGTACCATGAGTTCATGCTGGGTATGGTGACTTGGCGCTCAGATCTCTATTACGCAGCTTTACCAACGAGGCGACCATGTGCTCCCTTTATAGCGGCAATCACTCCCACTTGACCGATGTGGCTAGATATCTCAGCCGCCACCGCACAACACTCGAGTCGGTACATCTCGATCTCCGTTGGCGGAGTAGGTGGTCCAACATCGGTGTAGACTCCTGGGTCACGTTCAGCCCTCAAGAATTCACAGTGCTGAAACACTTATTTTTCAACAAGGACGAGTTCTACAGCTAGTTCAGGCCAGGATCTCGAGATGGCTCCCAGCCCCTGGTCCAACTTCTTCCCTAGAGCATTGTATCGCTATATCTTAGTGGTCATATCACTGATGAGCTCCCGAGCCTGGAGAAGGCCTTACTAGGCCTCGCCGATGCAGTCTCACGTGGGCAATTTCAGAGTCTGGAGCAGGTTGGATGTGATCACAACGAGAAACTGAATGGTGACTGTGAGCTTGCTGTGACCACTCTATTCGCAGCTGCGAGGGTAAGTAAGCTTTGGTTATGACAGTTGGCCGTCAACAAAGTCAACACTTGAACTCTTCGATAGGTCCTCTTTACCATGACCCAACTATGAGCATCCCTTTGCGTTGCCGACTAGGGAGTACCCTGATCTTTAGTGATCTCAAGGGGAAAATAAAAATAAAAATAAAAATAAAAAAATTCTCCTCGGATTACGTGGAGTTTTATGATGTCCTCTCGAGAGCATACGACTACAGTAGATCGAACGCCTCCGGTTAACAAGGCGAGGATGGAAATCGATATTGTAAATGACGGGAAAGAGCAAGTAGAGAGAAGAATACAGGCCTTTTACCTGGGTTAGCGAGCTCTGGACAGACAGGAATATGAGTCTGCCCCAGCCGCTGACGTGAGAACTTGAGCAGTAGTTCGTTCATCGTATCGTATCGTATCATATCGTGACGCTCGAAAGTTCATTCTAGTTGCTTCTTAAGCGATATCTAAAGATGCTCTAAAACGGGTCCTCTAGACTCTAGATTAGATAAGGAAGAACTAGGGTCGATGAAACTTTGATGTATGTAGTGTTCCTAGCAGTTCACCGACGGAGAGACCAGGGGAGACCTGAGGAACAAAAAGCTCCAGACTCCCATCCAATCTTTAAAAAAGAACTTGGTTAACTACCTCTGCTTTTACCCGACTAACTCACTAACTCACTAAGCCCCAACCTCTCTGCCAGTCTAGTTTCTCTCTCTCTCTCTCTCTCTCTCTCTCTCTCTCTCACAAAAACCTCAATATAGCCACTGAATCGTAGAACCCTAAAAACCGACATCCCAGACCAGTCCAGACCAGTCCAGTCTGGCAGAGGGTCTTTTCCTTCATTACTAGCGTTTTAGTCTACTTAAACCACCCAAGCCCTAAATTGCAACGGACCTCTCTCCTCTATATACACCATCTTCAAACCCAGGAACCCGCCGGACTAGGAAAACAATCCACCATCCTCCAGTCGAGCTTGTCAAACACCAACCAACCCAGTCCCAAACCTGCCGCCGACGCCTTCATCGCCCAGGGCAGAGAAGTCGCCAACAATGTCCCCCCCATCACGTATATATATCCCCCTACGACTAGATGTCTCTCCGGTCTGAACAAGAAGCAGCTCGCCTCTCCCTCACAGTCACAACCAGCGGGGTGGGGTTCTAAGGAGTTCTGGGAGTGGACGGACTGAGAAGCAGCTGGCTGGGTATAACTAGTTTGTTGCAGCTTTGCTTCTCTACTACTAGTACTTAGTAGTAGCTGTATAGTAAGAATGAAATTCTCCATTTAATTGGTTTGGCTTAAAGAGCTTCTGGTAAATAAATCTCAATTACTAAATATTGGCAACCAAAGGTTGTTCATTCATTATTTGTTCCAATCATATCAAATCTGCAGATGGGGGTATTTATTTCAAAATGCATTCCGGTCATGAGCAAAAGGAGTCATCGTGGACGGGGGGGGGGAGAGAGGTGCGGTCAAGACAGGACAGGGTATATATACATAAAAAGGAGGGGGAGGGAGAGGTAAGTGAATCGGATGGACTAGGCAATCTGTCTTTCCAGACTGCGGCCTGGTCCTGGTGTGAGGATAGGCGGTAAATTTTGGTATGGGTTACTGAGACCACGACTGGTGTTCACAGGGCTGACGCTCTGGTCGTCAAGCCGCAGCTGCCGGTTGAGATCGAGGGGGAGTTGGCCAGGCAATGGGAGTGGCGAGCGGTATCTAGGGTTCTGAGGAATAGACGAGTGCTGCATAGCAAACGCAAGAGACTCGTCAGGGCCACCGGGGAGCGTTACATTTCTTGCCCGGAGGGTGCGAGCGATGTCCTCGAGTAGGACCTCCATTGGCGCTATGTAGGCCGTTCGACTTTTCTCGGACCATGCCAAGACGGCACCGCAGACGCGGCCTGTGGACTTCTCGAAGACCCAAGCGCCAGAATCACCCGGAACTGAAGAGCAGAAATGTCAGCATGAGACAAGGAGACAGGAATTGAGATTGTTGGTGAGCTGCACTCACTCACCTCCAAAGTTCCCGTCCACCCCGAAGCTCGTGGAAAAGGTGTGCCGGCCATGCAGTTTCACGATAGTCATCGCTTTCGAGATCTGCCCTGTTTGCAAGCCGCTGGTCCGGCCGCAGCAATGAACATTTAGACCACCGAGATCCTCTAACCGTGCTATGTCATTCAGGACGATGGGATCTCGTTGCTGTGGCGGAATTAGTTCGCCCGGTCTCCGTCTCGCTAGAGTAGTAAGTGTAGACAAGGAGGGTTTGTCATAGACTATGTTCCGCGCGTCCATACGATTGTCGTTGATTTTGATCAATGCCCAATCGATTTCATGCCTGAGGCCCTTTCGGGTCCAGCGTCGAACACCCGAGGACGCGTGAACGTATCCAAATGTGTGGGAAGCAAGATGCTCGTCATCTCGATCCTCAGGGCTTGGAAAGAAATCCTCACGGACGTCATCAATCGCGGGTTGGGTTACGAAGAGCTGAGGTTCTTCCCCAGGTTCGATGCCAGCCGTGTCTCCAATTGATGCTGCGTCCTCGTCATCGTAGGCAAATTCATCATCACCCTCGTCCGAAGAATATCCGTCAGAGAGAGCAAAGTCATCGGAGTAATCATCGCCATCATCATCGTCGGATATCTCGAACTCGAGATCTTGCTCAGAGGGGTCCTCATCGCACCATGTGTACATGAGCTGTGGATCTTGGGCCGCAGGATCTCGAGGCCAATTTCCGGCCGATGATCGGAGGGGAGTATTATTCACAGCTTCATGCAGATCTTCCGCGCCCTCGTCGTCGCTGGGAGCCTCAAGCATATGGTGAACCGTCATACCGTAGGGGATGCCGTCAACGAGAATGGCGCCACCGTAAGATACGGGAGGAAGATGTTCCTCATTCATGAAAGCACCTATGGAGGCACCGCAGAGAGGACGTTGCTGATAGCAGGGATTCGGGTCCTGTGGAGGAGGAGGGGCTTCAATAGTGCTCTGAGGCCCAGTCTTTGCAGGCCGTCGACGCTTCTTCCGCGGAACTTTCGAACGTTCAATATCTCCGCGAAGCACGACCAAGTCCCAATCCTCTCTTTCGAGTGGGAAGTACTTCTTTAGCGCCGCTCTGACTTTTTTCACACTGGCGCAAGTCACGCAAATCGTCGTTCTTGCGTTTTCCAGACCATCACCGGTCATCATAAGAGTGACGCCACACGATTCCGATGAGTCCTTCAAGATCTTCTGCAGCAACTTCTTCAATCGAGGTAACATTTGGAAGTTCCACTCGTTGAGATGGTTTTGGGGTATCTCAGCAGTTGTGAGTTTCTTTAAGGTACGCTTCTTCAGCCTCCTTTCGTCGAGTCCAATCTTCATTAATTTCATCTCAGGAGCAGGAGCTACAGCCAACGGCCGCACGAATGGGGCTACCTGATCAGGTACCTTGTATTCCCGTGCAGCCTGCTTTGCAGCATCTGCTTCTGACCCAGGAACAAGGGCTAGGGGTAGACAGTCATCTAGCTCTTCAGCTCCCGGGGCAGAAAAGATGTCAATCCTACAGCATGACCAGGCTATTTTGCACAGCGTGTAGATGAAGTTCATAGAAAACGAGAAAGTGCCCCCAGGCGCCGAAAGATCCAAAACCGGGTAATGGAAGGTTTGAGGTATTCTCAAGTTGAAATCATCGAAAGGCTGAGTCGAAAGATGGAAATTCGGAGCATCGAGGCACAGCTGAACCACGTGAATATAGGCACTGCCGCATTTAGGCCCCAGCTTCTTCAAATACATACTTTCCACCCTCTGCTTGAAGATAGAATTGTTGTACTTCAACTTCCATAAGCGACTGATCGGACTCCAGAGACCGATTTCCATCAGGATCAAACCGAGTGAATAGAGATCGTAGGCCCAGGCTGCATCATCGTCGATCGACCTCTTATCGTCGGGGTGGCGGTACATACTCGCAGAAAGGGGTTCGGGAGAAGGGCTATTTTCAGAAAACTGGGCGAAGGATGTGAGGTAAGGACGGCGAAGGTTTTCGGTAAGGGCAACTTCGTTCTGGTTTGAGCTCGTCAAGCCGGGAAATATGAGCACGTTGCTGCTGTTAATATTTCCGTGAACAAGGTTCTGGCTCCGGAGCTGCAATACTGCCATGAGGAGGTCATAGGCTAAGCGAAATCTAGTCTCCAAGCTTGGTGGAGGAAAGTCTTCACCCTGTTGGAGGAGCGAGACCAACGGCTTGGGCTTCAATCCGTTTAGGAGGTCGGTGGGGTTCTGAAGGTATGGGAAGTAGTCGATTGGCATTTGGTAAACGAAGGCGTAACGGGAGTTGGGGCGGTCAATGTAATACCCAAGGAAATTCAATAGGCCGAGGTGGGAGACTCGGGCATTCTGAACTAACTGATCAAGAGTCTGATGCACATTGTCCAGCCGTGCATCACCAGGATACGGCGGATTGGAGGAGGAATCGAGTGCCATTGGGGTATATTCAACTAGGATGCTAACGGTAGAATCCTTGATGTTGTGGGGAAAAGGCAGAGCTGAGGTTTTCATGCGGCCAAGGACTCGAGAATTTGTAGAAGCCGCCACCATTTCATAGGGCGGTGGGTTATTATCGTGGGAAGCCCCAGTTAATTGCAGTGCCGACCGGTCAATGAGATAGCTCCTTGGTTCGACGGAGGGCTTACTGATGGTTCTCTCCAGTTTGGGGTGTTCAAAGACTGGAGATTGGGTGATGGCATGGAGATTCGTAAAAGGAGAATATTCAAAAGCCTCCTTCGACTTGGACGACGGAGAGCTTCGATATCTCTGCGCACTATCAAAGGATGCGCCGTGATAGGACTTGGCGTCTTGGGTTTTTGTAAATCCAGCATCACCGCCGGGACCGGCGAACTGGGGAGAGGGGTGAGACCGGGTGCGGCTCTTGCCCGAAGGCTGCGCGCTGGCGGTCATATCGCGGCGCGAGCGAGAAAGGTCGTACAGGACGTCGATGCAATCCGTCAGATCGCTAAGAAGAGCCTTAGAGCGACTGATTTCAGCACTGGTCCAGTTAGGCTTTGACGAGAAACTGCCGAGGCCATCTGCTGCGGTGGACTCTGCTTTATCTCCTTTGGAAGGTAGATCGGAGGTACCCTTATTCTGCAGACGTTCGGCCTCGCTCAGTAGATCTTGAATCGATGACATCACGCTTTCGACAACGTCGCTAAAGCCAGCCTGCGTCAGCGACTCGTCGATATCGTTTGGCTGAGCGGCGCTCGCATCACTCCAATCTAGACCCCATGTCAGGAGCCTATCTCTCTGCGTCTTGAAGTTGCTGTGGATGGAAAGGAGCTCGGGGTTGTCGACGGCATTGGCTGCGGTGGTGACGCTTTCACAAGATGTCTTGGTGTCGGTGTACAACTTGGTGAGGCGACGCTGGAGGTATGAGCCCCCATGGCGCGGGAGTACAGACATCTTGGCGAGAGGGCGAGCGCAGGAACGACTAGAGCGGGTGCGGGGCGGGGGGTTGGTCTCAAAACATTGTTGTTGTTGAAGCTTATAAAACTGAGAAGAGTATATCAGCACAGCTGCAAGAGAGGAGAAAGTGAGGAGCAGGCTGCAAGAGAGGAACAGGTGCGAATAAGAATAGCAAGTGGGAGGGAATTCTGTTGCCTAACCAATCGGGAGTGGCGAGTGCAGCAAAGCCTCATTGCCAAGCCACAGATCCGCGGTCATCACGTGGCAGGCAACCACCTTGACAGCTAACTAGTTTACTAAGTTATGCGATATGCAGCTTAGCTCAGCTCTGTATAACTCACCGACTCACCTGCATATGATGTGCATGACTAGTGCAACTACACACCTTCTATCTCTAGACGTCCCTCTAAGTTGATGATTTGTATTGCTGATTCGGAACTGCCTGGGCTTTCTAGCCAAATTCATCTTAATCCAGGAGCCTAGCGACTGCAGGCTTCCAGATATATCGGAACCCATGCCGTGCACACTACAAGAGGATACCTACCACACTACATGCAACGCATTGAACGGAACCCGGGGGGACGCGTCATCCCAGCGCTGAAAAGACAGAAGGCTTCTCAATATGTTGGAGCCTAAGAACAGCTTATACAGCGAAACGAATCTTCAATTGACTCTGATTGCTATGCCAACAAGGAAATATATCAGCCTAGCCTAGAGGAAGGATTGACCCAACCGTGCACAGAAAGGCCCCGCTTTAAAAATATCGACAAGTACGATTCAACTCTTTATGAAAAAATTGCATGATTTTCAGATTCAGTATCGACATCTAAGGCCTATTTATATTGCTACATTGACACGCTAGCAATTAGCGTGAGAGTTCATGTAACTCCTATAGCGATTGCTTGCTTCACTGTATCAACGGTGAAGTCGCTCGCCTTGCCACTTTGATATTGACATTAGTGGTGAAGATGGGATCCTTCACTACCGCCGTCAATGTCGACAAAAAGGGCCCCTAAAGAGCTCAGCTTGCGAGCCTGCGCAGCAGCAGCACGGCCTGCCCTCCGACCAAATACGGCGCCGGATGTAAGGCCACTGCCTTCCGGATAGTTGTTGTAAAACAGACTCCCCAGCATCTCACCGGTGCAGTACAAGCCAGGCACCGCTGGATTGGGAGTCGACGAAATGACTCTCACGGTCTCATGGTCAACAGCCAACCCATCGAATGTAAAAGTCACGCCGCAGGTCATCTTCACAGAGCAATATATGGTCCCACGTGTAAGCGGCGATCCCACTTGCAGCCGGGGCTCTCATCCTGGAAGGCTCCGGCGGCCGCGTTGTATTCCTTAATGGTGGCTGGAAACTGGTCCGGATGTTTGAGACCTCGGCTGGCACACCTGTCCGCTAGCTCTTCTAATGATACCCGGACTTCGTCAACCCATTCGAGACCTCGCGATCCCCCGAATTCGGCGACACATTTGCATCCCGAATGACAATCTCCAAACACGACCCCATATTAAACGGCGTACCACGGACTTTATCAAAAATCCCACCCCGGCCCCAGAAACTGAGCTCTCATCCGAGGATTCGCTTCCAACCCACCAGCTGCGAGAATCACGGCCTCTCGGAAGGCGCCGGCGGTGAAATAGGAGTTTCCTCCTGCCCGGTCTTTGGGGCAGGAGTCGATTAGGAGGGACGCGATGGGCGCCGGATTCGGAGGCTGAGATTGCGGAGCAGAGGCCTGCGTTGCCGCTGCCGATGACGAGGACGTCGACGTCGACTTTGTCTGTCTGTCTCTGTTTCTGTCATTGTGGGAAGTTTACTTGAGTTCTCGGCGTTAGAAAATGGTAGAGGTGATAGAGGAAAGCTCCAAAGTGATATAAAATCCTATATTGACAGGGTGATTAGATGGAGGAAACGGTCGAGGCTGAGGTGGTTCGGTTATCCAGACGTTCGGGAATGAGCATAAGCTGAGTTACAACCTCCGACACCGAATATTAACCAAGTATATCTCGCAGGGGACTATCCAAATAAATTGACCGGAGACAGTCATCACTCTGCGATTAGTTAGTCTTCCGCTGTCCTCTCTGCAAATATATTGACCCACATGAGAGTGTCTTCCGTAGCCCTAAGTGGAATTTCTGCTAGCTATTACTGCTTCTGCTACTTCTACCTTTTTTTTTTTTTTTTTTTTTTTTAATCTTGCTATAGCCAGGTCCTACTCTCGCTCAATGCACAATATTGCTACGTAGGGTGAGGTGGAGGAGAAGTAGGGGGAAGAGACCTTAATTTTTTTTATTTTATTTCTTTTCCTATTTCTGGCAATTTTGACTGAACGTATTCTTGCAGGCTGAACACAAGATCTTTTTCAATAGAAAAATCCTCCATAACTTTCTCTCTCACTCAAACCTCCTGTCCGCCACCCCACAACTGACTGAAGTAGGTCAAACACCCAACAACCTTATACCCACCATAGCCATAGCCTTCGCAGTTCTTGAATTCAAAGTTCTCCCGAAGAAGCGTCTCACAGTCAAACCCCTCCATCGGATAGATCGGGTTTTGCGCCGGCCCATAGCACTCCATCGCCCACTCGATGATCCCGATATAGAACGGGTAGTCGTATCCATTGGCCACCCTGAACTCGATCTTGGGATCGCCGCGCGCAAGGGACATTCTGTCTGAGGCGATGCCGCCGCGCACGCACATCTCGACCAGGTTCTCGATGAGCATGTCGTTCTTCGCTGCGGGCTTGATGTTGGGCGTGGAGATGCATTTTTGATCGCCGACTTTGCTGTCGTCGCGCGGGAGGGTTAGTCCTGTTGGTGGAGGTGGGGGGAGGTCTCGGTCTGGGTCTGGGTCTGGGTCTGGGGCTCGGTCTGGGGCTCGGTCTCGGTTGCGGTGCTGGTTGGTTTGGAATAAGTCGGTAGAGTAAAGCCTGGGGGCTGGCCCGGTGGGTTCGTTGGCTTGACGGTGGTCTTGGTAGAGGACTCGCTCGTTGTCGTCGGCTTGGAAGTGGTCTTCGTGCTGGTGACAAACGTGCTGGGTGTCTGCGTCGTAGAGGACATCGAGATCGGGCATATGGGTCTCTCGCTGGTGTCTCGTTTCATCTGGCCACCGGAGTAGGGCAGCTCCCAGAACTCCCAGTTCATGACATGCACTCCACCAGACCACAGCCGCCAACGACCGACTTCCAGGATCTGAATCCCTACTACCTCATAATGATCCAACGGCGAGACTTCTAGAACAATCTTGCCGACAACCGTCTCGTCGTCATAGGCGCTGTAAAAGTTCGTCGCTTCATACCCGGAAACCAGCCAGGGAAGGGGCTCATTTGGATCGAACTGTGGGTAAATGAAACGAGCCAACTCGCCCGCGATCCAGTCTGCTCGGATTTGGTATTGCAGCTCTCCCACCTGAGTATGCTCGACAAAAGGCGTGAACACGAACACTTTCGGCTTGAATGAGTGGTGCAGAGGCCCCGGGTTGTGGTCTGTTCCCTTCAAGCTTTCGACAGACTCAACCTCCAGGAACTCGGTTCCACCCCGGGTGAGGGCGTCTGTCGTCATGTGTTGGAAGTAATCGAGATCCGACAAGATCCTGTTTCCATGTTCATCACGAGTCGCGAAGATTCCACCCTCGTAGATATGCGACATGTACACGCCCCTGCTTGTCGTAATGAATACCGCAGTACATCCCCAGAGGGCGTTGATGCCCATGGCTGTTACTTCTCTGCCGAACGGATACCATTTTCCCGTCACACGCTGCTGCTGACTGGCCCATTTGTTCTCCTGGGTTATCTTTCTGTTTAGGGCTTTCAGGTGTTCCTGTTCATCATGCACATCGGGGAGGGGTATGGGGTCGGGTAAAACGCGCTTTGCTAGACTTGACTCGGTCACGGGCCGGTATCCAGGGCTCTCAGACGGGAATGCGCTTACGGTGACCGTTGGCACATGCGCACAGTCGACTGATGAGATGGTTGCCCATCCTCCTTGTCCATGGGGACACGCCTTGCCGCATGTATCTAGATCACATAGTGGAGCTGCGGTTGGAGTTGGAGTACTGGTGACGGTGGTCGTTGTTCCAGTGACTGAGCACCCCGTAGTTGTGTGAGTGGTTGACGGGGAGCAAGTGGTGCTTAAAGTCGTTGAGCTTCCGGAAGTGATCAAGGTTGGCTCACAGCAGATTGTGACTTGGTATGCCGTTATACCAGAGGTGCAGGACGTCGATGTCGACGACGAGGTGGTGCTGGTTTGCGGGGGCGATGTGGTGGGAGGGTTGACAACGGGAGGATTGTCCGCAGGAGGGTTGTCATCAGGAGGATTGTCACCAGGAGGATTGTCCGCAGGAGGGTTGTCATCAGGAGGGTTGTCATCAGGAGGGTTGTCCCCAGGAGGATTGTCACCAGGAGGATTGTCCGCAGGAGGGTTGTCCGCAGGAGGGTTGTCCCCAGGAGGCGAGATGGTTGTACCAGGCTGATAAGTCGTAGTAACGGATGGCTCTTCCCCAGGGGGAAGTATAACAGTGCCACCAGGATAATCAGTTGTAGTACTACCCGCAGTAACAACGAGTGTCGAAGTCGAGGTCGAAGTCGAAGTCACCGAGTGTGTCACCGACTGCGTAGATGAAGGCTGGCTAGCCTGGATAGTGCTAGAAGTAGGCTCAGATGTGCTGGTGCTCGGGATGCTGGTAGAACCGGTAGGGCTGCTCGACGTCGAAGAAGCTGAGGTAACAGGATCTTCAGTAGGCAAGGTCATCACCGGAGGAGCCCCAGGAGAATTGACTGCAGTGGAACTGGACGATGTAGAGGCTGTCGGAATGGGCGTTGTACCAGTATCAGGAGTAGGGCTGCCATGGGTACTGGTGCCACTCGCACTGCTGGTGTCGGTGCCGGTAGTTGTGGTACTCACACTGGTGCTCACACTGGGTCTGGTGCTAGTATTGGTACTGGTACTGGCGGCTGGAGTGCTAGTTCCGGTTGTGGTAGTCGTAATACTCACACTGGTGACAGCGCTGCTGCTAACACTAGGGCTGGTACTGGTGCTAGTACTGGTAGCCGTACTGCTGGTGACCGGGATGCTAGGGACGGAGGTACTGGTACTGGTACTAATAACTAGAGTGCTAGTGCCGGTGCTAACACTGGTACTGACACTCGGACTGGTGCTAACACTGGTGCTAGTACTGATAACCGGGGTGCTAACACTGGTGTTGATACTGGTACTGGTAACTGAGGCGCTAGTAACTGGGGTGCCGGTGTCTGTATGAACAGTAGTGCTAGGAATGCTGGTACTGATGCCAGTCGAAGTGCCCTCGTCGACATCGGTAGTGGGACTAGTAACTGGCGAACTGGTAGCAGACGAAGGAGCCTCAGGGTTGGTCAGAACCGAGGTCAGATGGGGATAAGAAGTAACAAGAATGGGCGACAGGATGTACGAAGTAAAAACGGTCTCAACAGAGCTCTGGACTGAAGTGTTGGCTGGTTCAGTGCCTTGTGCCACGGCCACCGCAGCAGCCATCAAGGCGCAAACAGACCACGACGAAGAGAACCTCATGATACCAAGGATCTCTGTTGGATAGAGTCTGAGAGTTGAGAGACTATCCGAGTTGTCAAGAGCTGAAAAGGCATTTTATATTCTGCAATGGCCTGTGGCCTACAAGGAGTTGAAGTGCGGGAATTCATAATGCACGCAATCATTCATGAAAGCTCTGTGAAGTGGCTTCATCCTAATTACAGCTATATTCCAGAAGGCAACGTGTTTATTGGCTGTAATCTCCAGATATATCAAGTGAATCTGAAAGCAATGAGCAAGTTCAAGCATGTATGTCCACCTCACCTTCACTCCGTGCGCAGAATAGGGATAGCGGCTGCACATGCGCAGAGTTTTCAGTTTCTTCACTCTCAATTACCTCACTTAGGGGATGAAGTTAACCTTTACACCGGCAGAGAAAGAGGCTGTTACTGCAGTCCACCTTGGACCCGGGTAATGAGGGCAATGAGGGCCGCAGTAGTCACGTGGCCCGGAACCTTTCTCCGAAGCTTGTTTCTGTCAATCTGCCGATTCTGAACCGCTGTCACTACCTGTACTCTGTACTCATCCTTAGTTTCAGGAATTGGAATCAATTTATTTTCTTCTTCCTCGTAGCCTTCTCCTTTTTCGCCTCCCAGTCTGCTCATGACTGCGCTGTATTTGAAAGAAGACGAACTACTCTGTACAAGATGGAGCAACGCCGCACTACGAAGCCTACTACCGTATAAAGGTAAGTTGTGAACCTGAGCGACGATTCTATGTATTAATCGATCCGATTGTCGTCCAGTAAGTAGTTGAATGTACAAATAAGGAGAAGTAAACCAACGCCACGGAAATAACTAATTTCATGAATCGGCCGGATACAAGAAGACGCAGGTAGCTTGCCTTAACCTGTAATCACACGCCGGGGCACACCGACTTCTCGTGCTCGCTTTTCCCGAAAATTGTGAAGACGTTCTCCGATCAAGAAAAACTCGTCTCGGATGCTCACCTGCCACACCTCTACCTGACGGCAGACCAGATACGCGACCCACACCATGAATCCCATCGCCATGGTGACCGGGTACGCGTAGCGGTAGACCTGGGGTTGTATCTCTGGACGTGAAGCGAACATGATTCTGTTGGATACGAAGCCAAAAGAGAGGGGTAAAGTGATCGCAACTATAGCAAGAAGGGTTATAGGGAGGAGGAAGGCCCTGGTCGCGAGCTTGACATTCGGCTTCAGCCAGCCATCGCGGAAGATACCGTTGAGAACGGCGGCGGGTCGAGATCTGGTATGCCACAAGGCCAGTTTCACCGCCATCTGGACGTAAAGTACGCCCAGTGTCCAATCCTGGACGAAGTGGATAACATGGTCCTGTTCGTGACCAAGGTATGTGTGGATGGGAACAAGCACGTAGAGCTCTATCGCGAGAGCAAATATTGACGGCAGGAATATCAAGAATGCGGCCACCATGTAGAGGATGCGGGTGCCGCTGATCAAAGCGTCCACCGCTGCGCGAGATGCCTCCCAAGGAGAACGCAAATGCGGGCCGAGGCGACCCGTCATCACACGGAAACAGGCCCGGCAACCTACCAGGATGCAGGCAGAAGCACATGCAGCACCCACACCCGCGGACAACGCGTAAACATCATTCACTGGCCGTCCTGGGACGTAGAACGACATAATTCTGCGCCCAATAACCAAAGGAAGAATGGTGGTGCCTACTCCGGTCGCCGCTGCAAACACCCAAATTAAGAAAATGAAGGCCGCAATCCTGGTTCTGAAGAACGGCGGGATGTAAACCTTGGTAAACTGGTCATTCCCGCGGCCATGAAGTCCTTGGTCATTGTCAGGCTTTCCATCAACCCGCTCGTTCGTTTCAGTCACTTCCAAAAACACAGTGCTTCCCTTAGGAATGCGAACTTGGTCGGAAGCCGGGACCCTGACGAATTTTCCATCTAGTTTTGTAAATGTATTCGCGTCCTTTCCATCAGCATCAAATTGTGGATCAGGTTGCTGAAGGTCTGACTTGTTTCCGAATAGGGAGCTCCACCAAATTTGTTGACGCGCACCTTCCTCGTCAGAATGTCTCTCTCCAAAGAAGAAATCAGACAGCCGTAAGACGCGGGCACATTTTCGGAACCACCAGCTGTACAGGGTGTGAAGCCCGTCCGAGGGCTTTAGGGCCTGTATAGCAAGAGGGATTCCAAAATTATAGAACAATAGATCAATCGGAAACTCGAGGACCGGGTCTTTGGATGACCAATGAGCAGGGAGGACACCGTCGAAGCCGTAGTAGATGCCCCAGACAACCCCGCCAAGACAGACAATGACGAGAGCACCGTAAACAAGAGCGCTGAAAGCAATCTTGCGCAGCTGGGTAGTGATATTTCGCTCGAGGACGTCGCGCACAGGATGGAAAGTAGGGTCATCAGGGTCACGAATGAAGTCTAGCAAAGTCAGCAAATGTTCTAAGATTCTGTGGTGACAACTTACAGAGGACACCGCTTCTCATAGTCTTCCTGCACATAGAGACAAAGAGAGCAAAATGGAACATGTAACAGGTTCCGATGAACCAGTGCACGAAAAGAGAGGTGAGGGGATAAGTCGATGCGAAGTCACTGCGCGATGAAAGCGTAGCGTTCTCGAAAAGGGGCAATAATGCTACATCAAGGAGGGCACCGCAGTACAAAGGGAAGACTATCATCTCAATGCCAATGATGAGAATGACCTTCATCACTCCACCAGCTTGGTGAAGCCCTTCTGCGACCATACCCTCCACTCTTTGTCCTTGGTCTGTTCCAGAGACGAATCGGACCACTCGAAGATAAGTCAACCCCACAGTTGAGGCAAGAAGATAGCCCATGAGAATAGCGATGGTACGATCCTTCGTGTCCCAAATAGCCAGATTATAATCGATTGCTCCATGGCCTGAGGAAACCCCTGTGACATTCAGGCTGACCCAATCCGTCGGGTTTGAGAAAAATCGAACGTAGATATCGTGACCAGCATCGTAAACTTGGCCTTGAGCAGAAGTAAGACAGTCGCCGATACTCGTCAAATCGTAGCTGGATGAGATTATCTTGGAAACTGAAAGGGATCCGATGCGTAGGGGAAGATCATGGAGAACGAATTTCCCCAGCAAGCAAACCAAGCGAATCAAAGAGGCAATCCGCGCTTCATGGATCTTCAAAGCTTGATGAGAAAGGACAGAAAACATGGGGACATCAGCTTCATGGAAGACAAAAAAATTGTTAAGCACGCTACCCAATCGCTGACTGCTGGCGTCGATGAGCGATAATGATGCACTGGTGATAGGCTTTGTCCACGCAGCTAAGGGGACAAGAGCCCCAAAAGGGCTAAGAAGCACCTTGCCAACTGTGCTTGACCAGTACATAACATACCCTAAACTACCAATAAGCGTGTCGAGGACCACGTCCGCCAAAACCGAGACCGCCGTCATAGGGACACCAATGATGAATTGTACCGGATTTGCTAGAAGGACAAGTGCAATTTTGCCAGCAAGATAGGGGAGCCAGATACCAGCGGCCACGGTGAACGAAATTAATAGCGCGCAAAAAACGCCATTTTGTAATAAGCCGAAAATAGGACCCTGCATGCCGATGAGTTCCAGGATGCCTTCAAGGTCATCAGCTTCCTCAATCGCATCGAGATCATTCGGATCAGCCCCCAGGTCCGGAAACCCTGCGTCCTCGGGTGGAATATCATCAAGATCAAAGTTATCATCGTTGGCTGGGTGCTCCAGGGGCGCTTCGACAGCACGCTCGACAGCCAAATCCTCTTCTGAGTCCGGCTGTGGTCCTTGATTCACTTCATCAGGAATAACATCAGCCCAGAACCAATCGAAAACTGTCTTAGTAAAACTCGCGGGGGATTCGGCAACGGTCTGAGAGGATTCCGGCAAAGTCGGTGCACCTTTGCTCAAATCGGCGTCAGCGACTACTGTATCTGAACCAGCTGCTCCACTAGCAGTGTTATCTGCCACCGGTTCCTGAGTCAAAGATAGCCTCCGTTCTCTGTCTTCAGTGTCTGCATCGCTGATATTGGACGCTGGCGCCTGTTGGGCTCTGACGACTGAATTCAAAGGCATGTGTATAGAAGAGGAGATATTGGAGTATACATTAGGAGTGTCGGCGTCGTTATAATCAGGTCCGCCCCGACTTCGTGAGATTGACTCCGAGAAAGTCGACTGGGTTTCTTCCAGATCCGCTGCATCTGCATTCGTGTTTGAGATCGAATCAGAAAGACGAGAGCGTGGGTAGTTATTGGTCAGTTGTATATGTCTATTAACTGCAGTGACATGCCAACCAAGTTCTTCGTAGCGACGATCTTCACGAACAATTCGTAACATTTCCTGCGAATCACCATGAGCACGGCGCCAGAGTTCCATGTATAATTCCATATTGACAGCAGGGCGTTGCTGGTTCATCTGAGGTGTTCGCTGAGAAGCCGGAAGGTCGAAATTGAATCCATCATTGCTCTCGAGATTGCGGCGAATGGGGGGTGTTACAGGGCCCTCGCCGAGCAAATTCCGAATACTTGGAGGTGCTTCAAATCTCAAAGGCTCGCGGCCGGGCAGTTCAAGTTCGGCACGCGACCCCAGAAACCTAGGACCCGTATCCTCAGCAACTTCGTCGGCGTGAATATCACCCTCTTGGGTTTGTGGGATATCTTCCTCTGGCAATCCTTCACGCGGTTCAGGTTCAGGTTCAAGAGCTTCAGGTTGAGGAGGAGGACGATTATTCGCTATTAATTGATCGGCAGCCTCACGCTCCCCTTCCGCAATGTTGTCGAGAGGTTGTTGCTGAACGACCCATTCCCGAATAAGGAATATCAAAATGAACGAGATCACGACCAGCAAGGTAATGAGCTGACCTTCCAGAGTATCGATAAGGATGTTATTAATGGTGGGAGACGGAGTTAATGAATTCAGGAACTTGACATCCGAAAGCCAGGACGGTCGGCGTTTGTATGGGGGTGTCGGTACGTTTAAGGAGTCGGCAGAGCCGAAACCTGACGACATAGCGGGGAATAAGAGCGTGGAGAAGGCCTTTCTTATAAGTTTGAGCAATGGAGGTTCGCCCGAAGAGAAACCGAATATTGACGGGACAGGATCGAGTGGGGATTGTCCTGCGATCGAGCTAGGTTCCGCCACCATGGAGCTTGTCGCCAATGCTGCATCGTTAAGTGAAGCAGAAACATCATGTCCTTGATAACCCTCGTGGAAACCTTGCTGAGCAACATCACCACTTGACCAACGGCCATCAGCGAGCCAGAACAATGCCCTCCAGATCGCCCTCATAGACCAAGGTAGCCATCCAAGCCAGACAAATGCAACGAGAACCCAACGCAGCCATGTAATGACAGTCCGAAGAGAATGTATAGCGAGTTGTTTCATGAACAAGAGAGTCGGTAAGCTGTCGGGCATATCCGGGTCGTATACTTTTGTGAAGTGGAAAGGAGTCTTGCACAGCTCACAGTGTTTTTTCTGAGAATGAGCTAACCATTGCACAAGGCAAGGTTGGTGCACGAACCTTATGCTGCCGCTACATTTGCAGGGATAGTATAGTTGGTCCTGATCCGTAGCTTCTCCACGACAAATTCGACAGGTATCCGGTTCTTCATGTTCCCTCTCTTTCCCCTTCCTGTTTGTATCGTAGGCTGGATCGTTCATTATATCGTGGAAACTCGCAGGGGTCGCATTTTCGTGAGAGAAACGCCCAGGAAAATCCATCTTTATCACAAGATATGAACGTTCTTGCCCTCAGTAACAGCAGGCAAAGCTACCATCAGTTACCATGATTTGGAGACAAAATGTGTGGTTCGGGCAATGACGCAAGAGGCAGCGGTTCGGTGCGACTCGGTGAGGAATCGTTGTAAGGTGCAGGCGTGGTGTATAGCAAATCCTGGATTTCCGGGCTCAAAATCGCGCTGTTATTGCTCACAACAATTTGTAGCGAGTGCAGAGGTCGCAGTCATGATACTGCGAGACCTGGGGTTGCTGGTGAGGGTCAATGATGATTCAGCAAGCCCACCCGAATTCAGGCCGCTACACGTCACGTGAGTACCTTCTTCATTCTACTGCCGAGAACAATAAGTAAAATTTATTTTGAATCTGTGATTATACACCTAGACAGATCTAACACTAATATCAGCATCACTGATACCGTTATTTTTTCTATTGCCATGGCATGGCTGAAGAGAAATAGTTACGTTTGTAGGAGGACATCTAAATCGACCCCGCTACGGCTGATGCGGGGATAGTTGAGGCTCGAGAGCACAAGATGCACGCACCCTCTTACTCAATACAGATATTGTTTTATCAAGCAAGCATCTACTGTATTCCTTGCTGAAGCGAGAGCAGAGATAGGAAAGTCTTACCCAATCGAAGCTGTTCATGGCATCAAATATGCCATTGATGGGAAGATGGGAGAACCTTCGGCGGTGCTAGTAGGGATAGAAATGGAGGGATTGCGTCTGTGGTTATTGTGTTCAAAAGGCCGGATGATGCTGAGAGAAATGAGGTATTTGTGTTAGTAGATGGGAAGGTATCTAGAGGCTAGTCAGTTATGATATACCCTTGTTCTACCAATATTTCTCACTAGCCTGTAGATAGCGCGACACATCGGCGCGATACAGCTTCGCGGATTCCCAAAGGCTCGAGTTGTCTTTCGACAGTTGTTCCTCAGATTGCACCAACAGGTTGATGGCCAAGCACATCATACCAAAACGCATACTAAGCCAGTTGATGTTCGCGTTGATTGGGTTGTTCTAAAACTATTCGTACGAGCATCGTTCAGTTGGTCAACATCAAGCGGTCATGGAAGGGGACGTACTCTGCTTTCGAATGTGGAAACATGGGGTTACTTTTAACCTTGTTAGCCTCCCACTTTGTTTCCAATCCTGCAAAGGGTCATTGGCAAACACGTACGTACACTTAACTATGGCTAGTGAGTTGGAGGAATTTGAATTCAATGGGTCCACCTTCGTCTTTAAAGGGGCCAAAGCTAGCATGCTCTTCAACGTTGAGCCAGGGTATACTCCGGGAAGAAGGTCGGGCAGCTGTGATGACTGCTCACTCCTAGGATTTTGGGCCCCGAAAAGCTATCAACAATATTATCGGTCTCTAACATGTATACGGCGCCAGCATGGGTACATTATCAGCAATAGGGAAGATGGGAGGCTGATTTGCGTTTGCGACAGCAGTGACAGGACGCTGATGGTTTTATCTCCAATGTCGTTGTCGGGCGAAATATTCTGAGAGTATTTGACCAGTCGGAAAATAGATGGACGATGTCAGCCGTTGTAATGGTTGTGGTGGTTGTAGAATTGATGATGATCGAGAAAGAAAGAGGTGGAAGATCCGAATGACCGTCCGAGATCAGACGGAAGTTGGAAGTTCACCTATCCTGCGTCACTCTGTTAAATTGGTAATTAATTGCATACTAGGGCTTTCATCCAATCCTTGGATATGGGATGTACCTTGGAATACACTGCGGGGCTCCGTTCGGATCCCGCGTCTCATCTGCCCCCCGAAGTTGCTTATTCTTACGTTGTCATTTATATCTACAGTTCTATATACATCCATTCTTCTCGCATAATGCCGGGCGTTGTCAACGTGCAATGACTGCCTATTCGCCCCTCAAGACCCTAGCCAACTTGTCACAACCATGCATACACTGGAGCAATACAGTCAGCAGCTGCATACTCCGACGGCCGGGAGTACAAGGCATTTCCTGGGGCTTTCTACAGAAGAAAACTTACGCTACTACGAATATTAGCAGCCATGCTACTCCCATCTCTAACAAGTTAACCGACTCGCACTCGCAACGAGTTCATGAGCTATCCCTCCAACTCTCCCAACGACCCATGAACGGCAACGCATTGATGCAGTACACCCGGTACAGCAACACCACTACCGCCATTGATGATACTAGCATTTGTCCTGGCATACATGGCCAGAAGACCCAGTCCGAAGTCCAGCGCCAAACAAAGCTCGCAATCGCCGAAAGATACGGCCTGAGCAACCGCGATCTACGCGTCTTTGACCTCCCCTCACCGGGATTCCCGCATATCCTGGTCCGGGAACATGCCATCCTGATCCACTTGTTTGATTTACGACTGCTGGTGCAGTGCGACCATGTTTTGGTGTTCCATGTCGCGGATGGGATTGTTGAGCATGAGAGCATGGGCCCCAAGCACAATGACGGCGGCACTACTACCTCTGGTACCGGTAGCGGCAGTGTATCCCGAGTCTTCAGCCACAACCTCGAACGAAAGCTTCTCAGTCACGACCACGCAAAGAACCAGCCCTACGAGCTCCGCGTGCTTGAAGCAGCGCTTGCCTCGGTGACATCCGTCCTAGAAGCAGAGTACACCCTAACCACGGAAGAAGTCTCCAAAGTGCTTCAAACAACACACAAAGACGTGTATTCAATCTCCGACAAGGAAAAGGAAGACGAATCTCTTAT
This sequence comes from Aspergillus asperescens, assembly GCA_027569075.1. Classification (NCBI taxonomy): domain Eukaryota; kingdom Fungi; phylum Ascomycota; class Eurotiomycetes; order Eurotiales; family Aspergillaceae; genus Aspergillus; species Aspergillus asperescens. The sequence goes on along the minus strand of JAPDEH010000023.1, from coordinate 245,191 downwards.
TCACACGGTTCTACATACCCTCTTGCACCTTTACCGCCATCTAGCAAGCATCGACCAATCCGCCCGGCAACTCCGCACCCTGACCTCCGAAGTCCTCTCCGAAGATGAAGACATGGCAAACATGTACCTCACCGACAAATCCCTCGGCCATCCACATCTACCCTCCGACCACCAAGAAATTGAATACATCTTCGAAGCCTACTTCAAAGCATCGGACAGCATTGTTCAAGAAGCCAAACGGATGATGGGGAACATCACGCGGACGGAAGAAACGATTCGTGCTGCGTTGAGTGTGCGTCGGAATCAGATTATGGTTCTTGAGGCGCGAATTGAGATCTTGATGCTTGCGTTGGCGGGGGGGACACTCGTGGCAGGGTGGTATGGGATGAATGTTGTTAATGGAAGTGAGGAGAGTAAAGAGGCTTTTGGGGTAGTTGTTTTGGGGAGTCTTTTGGGTGTGGGCCTTGTTACCTGGATTGGTCTGAGGAGGTTGAAGGGGATTAGGAGGTTGAGGGTTTGAATACGATTCTATGGTATGGTATTTGGTGTTTTTCTTGTTTGTTTAGTCGGTTTGTAGTTATACTCTGTAGGTTTAGTCACACTAGATATCCATGACAGTATGTACTCAACACAACTTCCCCTGATAGTAAAATCACGCGCAAATGGTGATTTCCCAGCCACAGCACCCACTGTACTAGGTAAACCCAAATTATCCAGGCATACATTATATTGCAGAGCTTTGGCAACATAACTTGGAAAGACCTTGCCCAGGTGGAAATCAAGCAGAGCGATGGCTCACGCAAAGTGTCGTCAGAAGGCGTGAGATTGATGCCGGTAAAATTGACATGAGCAATGATCTCCTTGTGTGCTCCTCACATTCGCTATGCCAAGATATAGATCAGACAAGCTCACTGGACAAGCTGTACGATCCTTTATGTATGCATGGTGTGTTGCGCCACTCCACCGCAATGACCTCACCGACGATTGTCCAGATCGGATAGCTGCAAGGAGTTCTCACGAAGGCGTCGGATCAATGCAAACTATTCCATCACCTTGCTCGGCCTTTCCTCTGGTACAAATATCAGGGAAGCGTCTCCCTCGTCTGGGCTCTGGTCTCAAGTTCAAGTCGAAGCTTGAAGCTTGGACGGACCAGCGCCAAGACCAAAGCGTCGCGTGCTCTGAGGCTGCACGCTTGTGATTCCGCGGTCAGATTTTCATCTCCCGAACTCCTGATAATCTTTCTCCAGCACCTCGGGGCTGCAACTTGGAAATCTCCAATGTTCGAGTAGTTGCATCACTGTTGTTTGTTCTCCTCCACAGCCGCATTCAGCTTGCGACGTGAGAAACGACGCCTTCCCTGTTTCATTCGTCGGCTTCGAGTCTTCGAAAGGACCTTATCAGTCATGGCGTCCCCTGATAGAAAGGTCGTGGAATCGAATGACAGAGTTATCGCGGCCCCCGAGCAGTCGAAATCAAAGAAGACGTGCCGGGTTCGATGGACTGTCGGGCTGTTGGTTCGGTAAGACTGTTTTGCCGCCTCATGTTTGTGGAAGTCCGCTGCTAACCCAACGATCTCTGTATAGCCTTTGCATTTGGTACTTTTTGTTGACGCCTCTCTTCCGATGCCCGTCTAACACATCCGACTTGACGGATTCTTCACCACGAATCTGCAAACCGTACTTGGTCGCGAAGTCCTACGTTGAACCTCACGTTGTCCCCTACTTTAATGTCCATACGGCTCCTTACGTCGACGCTGCGCGCCCATATATCCAGGTACTAAACGATAAGGTTTATACGCCGGCCTCGAACATTGCAAAGCAGGGATATGAGACATATGGTGCTCCGGCGCTGGATAAGGCTCAGGCTTATGGCCAGCAGCAGTGGGACGCAAACATTGTTCCCCATATACAAACTGTCAACGACAAGGCAACGGATTTGTATAGAGCTCAGGTGGCGCCACATGTGGAATACATCACGACCACAGTATCTCCTTATTACTACAAGGTTCAGGGAGCATACTGGACCATTTTGGATGGGTACATTCTACCCTTCGCCGCAAAATACCAGCCATTCATTGGGAAAACCTACAGCTCCGGGCAGGAGATTTTAGCCACAACGGTTATGCCTCACACACAGAGCGCGTGGGTTTCCGCGGTCAAGTTTTTCAACTCCTCGTTTTGGCCAAAGGTGTCCAGCCTTTACTCGGAGAATGTGGAGCCTCAAGTCGTGAAAATCAGCCAGAGACTGGCAAGCTATCGTGAGGGTAATCGCTTGCGGAGCGTGGCGGATGAAGTTGACAGGTAAGCATGCTTTTCACTTCAGTCCCATTCGGTTTATCTAACAAGAATAGTTCCGCGGGATACTCTACCCCTTATTCATCTACCTCGGTGGAAGCTCCTACTGCATCTTCTGCTTCCGTGGGGTCGCCCACCCCTTCTTTATCACCCGCTGAGTTGGCAGCACAACTACGCGAAAAAATTGCCTCTGACTTGATAACCTGGAAGGAGCGATTTGCTTCGGCCTCCGAGAAAGGAGTCGAAAGCCTTGAAGGCCGCGTGGTTGAGATTGTCCATACTTACTTGGCGGGTGGCGCCCAGTCCGAGGGGGATAATCTTGTAACGGCATTAGAAGGTGCCGTGGAAGATCAGACGACTGCCATCAAGCGCCAGATAAGCGTGCTGGCTGAGTCTCTGCCATTCGAGGATGCGCCCGCCGAAGAAGAGGCCGTTATTGAGGAACTGCTAAAGGAGATTAGAAACTCCGCTGTGTCCATTAGAGACCAGGCTCACGTCCTTAGAGAGTGGCACGTCTCGTTCGAGCAAGAACTCATTCAGAAGGTTTCCGCCGCAGTGAACTCTACGTTAGCTGTTCTAGATAATGTCCGAGACCTTGGTCTCCAAGAGATTGGAGTGAGATGGGCCTGGATGGATGGCGTCACCTACAAAGACTGGGAGGACTACTACGCCCTGAAAGAGTTCGAGGACTGGAAAGCCAAATTCCGCCAGACTGTCCTACAGCATGCAAAGATTGAAGCTGTCAAGGATGCTGCGGATGAAACCCTTTCACGTGGAATGGATATTGCCGAGGCCGCAGCGAAAGAACTTGCTAGACTGAAGGACGTTGGGCGATGGAAGATCGCAGCCCGGGAGGTCAGCGAGGATTTTGATTCTAGAACCGAGTCCCCGCCACCGCTCCCAAAGCCCACCGTCGTTGTAGAGGAGGATATCCCAGCCGTGCCTATTGAAGATCAGGAGTTCCCCTCAGAAGCCGAAGAAAACGCTTCTGACTTGAACGACACTGTTGCTGATATCGATACTGAAACGGATAGCAAATCCCCAGAACATGACGAAATCCAAGAACCTGCAGACGAAGAACCGTCTTCTGACACTACGTCCGAGCCCTCCATCTTCTCTGAAGACTCCACGAATGACGAGAGCCAGGTCAACGCCGAAGCTCCAGAGCCAAATGACCAAGCCGAGTTTGCCTCGAACAAGGCCCTTTTTGGAGCGGCGGCCACTGTAGTGCACGCGGAAAATGTAGCTGACGATATGGACAATATAGAGCACGATGAAGTTGTTGACGCGGAGGAAACAAAGGTCCCTGAAGCATCATCTCAGTCGCTAGAGGCTGAGGAGCTCAATGCCCCGCCAACACCAGGCCAGCAAAAACTCATTGAGGATCTTCTCCTCTCCCATATTCTTGCTGATGCGGATCCTTCATTTGTTGAGAAAGTCTTGGAAAGACTGAATGCTATCAGTGAAACCCCTCAGCCAAGCCCGGAATCTTCGTCGATACCAAGTACCCCGGCTGATGGCGATGATACCGATACAGTCGTCGAAACCCCTGTACCTGAGGTTCCCGAAGTTTTCGACGAGCTTTAAGTCGCAGAACCGGTCATCGAGCCTCTTCGTTTCCGTTGAAGACCTAAACTCACCTGGCAGCTCGGCAGCGAATATCATCAACAGCGAGCCGACACAAGCCGCTGGTGCCAATGAGGACCAATCTACTCGGAATGATCTCTAGTAAATAATGCTAAGAGGTTTTGTGGAAAGGTTATCGTTGTGCCTACTGCTGTGCTGGACGCTTTTCATATTTTGATATTCCTCCCCTATTTCTTTCACTCTTCTTTTGTTGGATCCTGATTATTCCCCACATAGTTCCCCATGATCTCACGACCGATTTGTCTCTGCTTGGCGATCTTCATGACTGTTTTAATAGTTTCATTCCTCTTGGTGGCACTTTTGCAATACTTGTCCTTGTACCAGAAACAGCTTGATAAAGGTTTTTTTTTTTTTTTTTTTTTTTTAATTCCTTTCCAATTGCGGTAGAAATGGAGAGGTTTTCCCCCTAATTTGGACGGGTATATACAATCAACAACCCCTATCACGTCAAGGCACGTACTTAATCAACTCCAGTAAGTGCAATACCATCTAGACACAAGGTATACAACTAAAGTCATACCCCCCGAGCAAATCCCTACCGGTACTTGGCCCTCTGTCCACCCCTCTTCTCCATCTTCCTCTGTCTCTTACTCTCCGCACCCGTTCCCTCCCCAGCACCCAACCCACCAAGTCCATTCTTCATCCCGGTGAATGTACTATACGCCAGATAAACCGAGTACAGCGGCACCACAACCCACAACCACCAAGCCCGATCCCCGAATACGCAAGTCGCTCCGATACATCCCCATGTCCAGTAGAGAACATCCCACATGTACTCCGTTAGACCAGCGGCTCCTAGGTCCTCGCCGGGGGAGCGGAGCGAGCCATCTGCGGCGTAGGTTGGGCGACCGAAGCGGTCCAGGTAGAATTCGATGACCAGTGTTGGAAGGGCGAGGAAGTAGTATGGTTTCAGGCCTCGCGGGCGGTTGAAGGTGAAATGGAGCACGAGGTGGAAGGCGTGTAGGAAAAAGGTTATTAAGTGGGTGCGGAGGAGAACGGAGGTGTTGCGGGCGGCGAGGGTTTTGGATGCTTTCTAGAGAAGTTATGAGCAATTGTTTGAGCAAAATGGAGCTGCGGAGACGAACTTGGGCCATTTTGTGCGTCAGCACTCAAGCGAGCTCAGGATGATGTGGGTTGTCGGTGATAGAAAGACGGAAAAAGAATCAATCATTAAACGAAGAGGTTCATGCTCTTTTCCCAATCAATTCCCTCCTCTTCCGTTGGGCAATGTCGGTGCCGGTGTCGGGGTGGTGTATGAAAGCAGTTCGTGCCAGTCTGGTTGCCCACCACAACGAGACAAGCGCCGGCGCCGCCACGAGCCAAATCGCCAAATGCAGAGCAACAGCCCCGGACGTCAAAACACCCTTCCAGTTTCACTTGCAACTGATCTGAGCTGAGCTGAGCTGCAAACTCCACCGGTTCCCTTCTCGACCCTCTTGCTCGGCGACTCCCTCACCCGCACGACATGCTATTTGATTTTCCTCGAGACTTTGTTTAGCCTGCACGGCGTCACGAGTCTGATTCTCCTTCACACACGGATCTGGACACACCACTCGCCCTCTCTCTAACGTGCTCCAGCTTCTGCGGGGAGAAAGGTGAGGGATTCAACAAAGCCATTAGGGGCCGTTACTATATTTGTTGTTTTGCTCCATTTATACCTTCTTCCCCTCTTTGAAATCTTGCGATACGTATCGCTTTTCAGGCCATCTGAGACTGTCTGAAAGAAACATCAATCGCTGTTTCCTTCGCCTTTGTCTTGTGGCATTTCTGACTTCGTGCGAAGAACACGCGGTTTAGTTTTAATACTGCCTAATGCCCCTCTATGACTGACTGCTGTTTCTTTACGTTCTCGATACCCTACCAATTCGTTACTTGGTCTTTTCACAACGTCGACGCCGACTACCGCTTCGACCCCTTCACAGTTTCTCCCAAAGATGACCCCGTCAATGTCTCACATTTCGAGCCAGCTGAGGCAACTGATATACTACCATCTTGACAACAACCTCGTCCGAAACGCGCTATTTCTCGCCGGCCGTTTACATGCCTATGAACCTCGCACATCGGAAGCTTCCTACCTCCTCGCTCTGTGTTACCTGCAAAGCGGCCAAGTGAAAGCAGCATGGGAAACTAGCAAGAATTTTGGATCCCGGGGCACGCATCTCGGCTGCTCCTACGTCTACGCGCAGTCATGCCTGGATCTTGGGAAATATACGGATGGTATTAACGCGCTGGAGCGGAGCAAATCTCTGTGGGTTTCAAGAAATCACTGGAGTAAGCATATTCTCTCCTCGATTTTGGCCAGACGCCATGGTGTCTACCACTTTAGCAGGCGGGCTAATACTGATGTGATTTGCACCGATTAGACAAACACAGTGAAACGCGCAGACAACACTTGCCGGATGCCGCCGCAGTATTATGTTTACAAGGGAAATTATGGCAGGCCCACAAGGAACACAATAAAGCTGTAGATTGCTACGCTGCGGCTCTCAAGCTGAATCCCTTCATGTGGGATGCGTTTCTGAATTTATGCGAAACTGGTAAGCATCGATTGGTGGTGTTGCAGGAAGGCTTTTTTTCCTCTGCTAACAGCTCCTCAAAGGTGTTGATATGCGGGTTTCAAATATCTACAAAATGAGTCCAGAATTATACGGCATGATATCATCTTCTGTGTTGGAAGACGTTGAATTTGCATCCGACAAAGTTCTGCCGCCAGACGTACCTCTACAGCCACAGGCCAACGTAAATCCAAGCCTAGACCCGTTCTCCTCCGTCACGGCTCGCAGTGACTGGAACTCCACCCATGGGAGCTCTGCTTTGTGGGAAAAGCTGAATGGAAGCACTGTTAGTGTCGCATCGTTAGGACCAGGGCCGCATATTATGCGTGAAGGGATGGAGACCCCTGGTGGCCAAAGCAGCGAATCGGACGATCCTCGTATAACCAATGGTGGTGGCGCGGAAGTGTTCGAGCCGCCATTAGCCCCTGCAAAGAAAAATCGAACAATACAAACAATGGGCGCCGATCATTCGATGGATCCCCCTCCAAAGATGAGGCCGACGGGTATACGACCAAGAACACGAACGAAAGTCGAACTAGATGAACAGACAGGAGCTTACACGGAAAAGGATATTACAATGGGTCATAGAATTGGTGATCGCAAACGAACGGTTTCCGGGCAAGTTGCGCATCATTCTGCATCGCATTCGGGTGATCAGTCAGTCGGGCAACGACGAAGTGTGCGGCTCTTCAACCAAATAAAACCCACATCAAATAAAATATCTAGCGCAGCATTGGGAGTGAAAGATGGCCGAGAAGTGAAGAAGGTGAGGGCTACTGGAACCAAGGGCCGCACAGCAACAACCTCGAATGTAGGGCGCGTGGTTAGCGGTAACAATCGGAAACAGATCGGTGAGATCCATGACAGTGATAGCAAAGAATACCGTGCGAGATCTGTGTCGACGTCAAATAGTAGCCAGCACGCAGCATCCAAATTCACGGTATCGGAACGATCGAAATCGGTAGAGGCCCTGGCTTGGATCCTAGATTTGTTTTCCAAACTAGCTTCCGGCTATTACTGTCTAAGCCGGTACAAGTGCTCCGATTCTGTCCAGATTTTTAGCTCTCTTTCCCACGGTCAACGGGAGACACCGTGGGTTCTCGCTCAAATTGGGCGAGCTTACTATGAGCAAGCAATGTATTCAGATGCCGAAAAGTACTTTGTGCGAGTGAAGGCCATGGCGCCGTCACGGACAGAATACATGGAGATCTACTCGACAGTCCTTTGGCACCTGAAGAACGATGTTGAACTTGCTTATCTGGCCCATGAGCTAATGGAAGTTGATCGCCTATCGCCGGAGGCCTGGTGTGCTGTCGGTAACTCATTTTCACACCAGCGAGACCACGACCAAGCTTTGAAGTGCTTCAAGCGTGCCACCCAGTTGGATCCCCACTTTGCATACGGATTCACGCTACAGGGCCACGAATATGTCGCTAATGAGGAATATGACAAGGCATTGGATGCGTATAGAAATGGCATCAACGCTGATAGTCGGCATTACAATGCCTGGTATGGGCTAGGAACGGTCTACGACAAGATGGGCAAACTTGACTTTGCCGAACAACATTTCCGAAATGCGGCCAAGATCAACCCCTCTAACGCTGTGTTAATATGCTGCATCGGTTTAGTTTTGGAAAGGATGGACAATCCGAAGGCAGCGTTGGTCCAATACAATAGGGCTTGCTCTATAGCTCCTCATTCCGTCCTTGCTCGATTCCGAAAGGCCCGCGTGTTGATGAAGCTGCAGGATCTCAGGTCTGCGCTTTCAGAGCTAAGGGTTCTCAAGGACATGGCACCAGATGAGGCGAACATCCATTACCTACTCGGGAAGCTGTACAAGATGCTACACGACAAGGGCAACGCCATCAAGCACTTTACGACTGCTCTGAATCTTGATCCTAAGGTAAGCCACCCCACTACCTATAAGTTGTCTTAGACCCACTAACGTCTGCTTAACAGGCCGCACAATACATCAAAGACGCGATGGAAGCCCTTGACGATGGAGAAGAGGACGAAGAAGACATGGCATGATTCCGCCTTACTTCTTGCTCATCTGCTTTCTGCTTTTCCTCCTATCTCGCTTTTGTTCTCGACCCCCTCATTCTCCTCTTGGACCTTAACCTCATACCTCCTCTCCGCGCTAGAATACCCTCTTCCCAAGGTCTGCATGCACGAGGGTTGGCGTTTCTTTACTAGGTCGGATTTATGGCAGCGACATCAGCATTACACGGGCGTTTTCCGGTGGATTGGTTAAAGCATCATTTGCGTTACATTACGTCAGGCATTCTCGAAATCATGTCGAGACTCTGGATTTTGTATATTAGCGTGGGTTGGCTTTGTTGTCGCAACTAGGATATCAGCTCGCTGAGAGAGACCAGGCAGCAGAGCCACGACTGTTGACGGTCTGTTCTGCTTGACTCCATAGTTAGATTATTCTTATGAACATTATTACGAAGCATATGTGGGTTGTGCCTTAGACACCGTGCTGAAAATTCATCCCCAGGATAAAGTTTTGAATATAATTGGCCGGAAATATATAGATCTTTTGACCTTGGCAGTGGTGGGTACCCACTTCACATAGTGCTCGAGGGGGTTGAGGCTATATTCCTCTCGAATATGACTTCAGCACTCGTTATAAGCCTATTCCTAATCCTACAAGAACACCTGGACAGTTTTAGTGGGAGTGTGCTCATTTGCCTGGTCATTTGCCTGGTCATTTGCACATGTCATTTGGAACCGACATGCCAGGCGGTGGAAAATAAGCGGTGGAATAGTGCCGTTTCTACATTATTCGGCAGTGCCACGGGTCATGTGAACGCCCCCCAAATTCGATTCTCAGTGTCCGTTGGGGCATCGAAGAAAGGTTGAATGAATACTTTGAAGGCAAAAGATTCAAATACTGGCCTTGGATCATAAGTCCGATTTTTCTTCTTTCATTATTATTTGATCGGGCTGTTCTTCCCTCATACTTGCCTTCAACCAAACCTTCGTGCTTCCCTCTGCCATGCTTCTGGCCGAATTATAAATATTTAGTCCGCAACGGCCGTCTGATCTCGTTACACTTCTACTCGCTCTCTTGGTGGTAAGATGACTTCATTTCCCCTTCTCAAAGTTCCTGCGTATCGAATACCAAATGAGTAACTGTCGGAGATTTTCCCTAGTAGAAACCGCCCTATTCAAACGACCTCGTATCATGTCGCTGCTCTACTACATTACCTCGGGTGCAAGCACTTATGTTGTCTTAACTGCCTCCCTCTTCCTTGTCGGCCAGAAAGTCCCACGCGCGAGTTTTGTGGCGCGCTGTCTAGCGGCATATGGCTGTCTCCTCTTCAGCGCAATATACGGTGTAATCGCCTCGATTATCCTCCGGCTAGTGGGGTACGGCCGTGTCTCTCAATGGGCCACCGCCCGCTGCTTTAAGTGGGTGATGAGGCTTACGACCGGTGTGCACTTCGATATCATTGAGGGCCAAGAGTACCTTTCTACACGTCCTGCCGTCATCATCGGGAACCACCAGTCCGAATTGGATGTTCTTATGCTCGGCGCCGTCTTCCCGCCATACTGCAGTGTGACAGCGAAAAAGTCGCTCCGCTATGTTCCTTTCCTTGGGTGGTTCATGTCGCTCTCGCGGACGGTTTTCATTGACCGCGCCAATCGGGAAACGGCCGTAAAGGCGTTCGACAGCGCCGCGGAAGAGATGCGGACTCATCGGCAGAGTGTGTTTATTTTCCCTGAGGGTACGAGAAGTTACTCCGACAAGCCGGAGCTCTTGTCTTTTAAGAAAGGTGCTTTCCACTTGGCTGTTAAGGCGGGTGTGCCCGTTGTTCCGGTCGTTGTAGAGAGCTATTCGCACATTCTGTCTCCCAAGGACTATCGATTCGAGGCAGGTTCTATCAAGATTAGAGGTATGTGTATTGGATTTTAAGGGATATGAGCTTGTCGCTGATAATTACAGTTCTTCCGCCTATTAGCACCGAGGGCCTCACAGCGGACGATGTCGACAACCTCGCAAAGTCGACTCGGGAGTCGATGCTAAAGAACCTTCTGGAGATCTCCGATGCAAAGGAGCCTGATGTTTCCTCGTCTCTTTCGAACGGGAAATCAACTGCTGTCCAGATCTAATCGCCGACCCCATTCTCTATACGGCAGCTTTTGGCATCGCCTCTACAACTCGGTATACTTAAGCATATCCCACTTGAAGCGAAATATCCCGCTTTTTCACTTTGAATATCTGAAAATCTCTTGTACGATGATACACCGACATGATCTCGGATGAAGATGATAGACTACTATTTTTTCGATCACATTTGTCTGGACTGATTGATTCTCAATTCTGGACTATTGTAGCCTAGACAGATTACTGCGCTCTCTGTGGCGAGTAAATGCGGCCGGCCACCTATGGTTAGAATGACCCTGGGAGACGTGACGGGGCACGACCAGATTCGGGTTAAGCTCTGATCCCTAGGGGGGAAAGATCGAAAATGTGATATTGGACTCCCATATACCCTTCGAACGATGATAGATGATATGATATCCAGTCAGCCATCTTTTTTTGTCTTATATTCTATTGATAGATAAATGATATCAATATCTGTAACCTTCACTTTATTTACCTGCTTAGTTTCACTGTCCGATGTTAGGATAAGCAACTGCATATGCCCATCGCGCAGGGCTGAATATCTCGCTCAATATCGAGCTTCTCAAACGGCATCCAGGGATCTTGATCGTTGCCCTCATCCGTACCATATCGAGATCCAGCCCCTAACCCACCTCCTCTCGCAGCCGTGGCAAACAGGTAATCACCCTCCAAAGCAACAACCTCAATTCGCACATCGTCTACAGCATCCTTACTCAATGTTGTCTTAACGCCCGTATATGGCTCTCCAAACCTCCCATCCCCATTCTCCGCAGCAGGCGCGGGCGCAATAACATCGCTGAACTCCAACTCTCGTAGCCAGGGCGCTAATAGCGCTTCCCCTGTCATCTTGATATATGCTTCCTTTAGTGCCCAGTATGTGTAGAAAATCCTGTATCCATATTCCACGAGAAGCTCGCTGGCATTTCCAGAGCTAGTGCTAGTGCTGGGCGGCGAAGAAGACGAGGGAGCGCCATGTAACCGTTTCATATCCGCCATTTCACTGGCGGAAAAAACCTCGGAGAATATATCAATGTATTTATGTAGCGATGTAAGATTCCGTTCTTCACCCGATCGACCCTGCCGCTCGTTCACGCACGTAATGTCAATACCGACTTTGGGTTTGGATTGTGTGGACCCGATGCTGGGATTGGTTGGTATGGTTGTTCCCGCTATCGCAACCATTGATGCCTGGTGACTGACGTTGAACTCGACATTTACTGTATCCTCGTCTGACTGTGACGGGTCTGGAATGAAACAGGGTCGTTTGTGTGGATGCGGTGTGCGAGAAATGATGATGGAGGACCAGGGAACACGACAGGTTCGATGAATGAAGAGGTATTTTAGGAGGTTAGAGGCAAGGGACATGTGCTTGTCTTTTAGGTGATAGAACTTTTGGACGGCGGTTTGGTCGGCATCTTGAAGGGTTGTGAGGAGGGGGAGGGTTGTTGTTGAGAGGGTTAGAGGGCGGGTGTCGATGTACCATCTTGTTAGGGTTAATGGTGGGTTTGGCGTGTCTTTGGCCATGGCTGGTGCTGATGCTTGTACTCCAAGGATAATTGCGGTCACTTATTTAGTGTGTTGAGGTTCGTTCGCGGAAGCTGCGGTGTGGAGGGGTTGATGTAAGCTGGGGATCTTAAAGGCAGCTGGTCATAATCTAATTGCTGATATGGTAAATAGTAACGGAATGCATAGTGCGTTTTGAGATTCGTATTAATCGTAATGCATCATTGAAGCCCTGCGATATGATAATCTCACATGCCGAGACCTGGAGTAGATGAAGCTATCCAAACCGATTGATTTCCGGGGCTTATCAGGAGGATGGCACGTGGCGATAACGTTTCCCGATATTTGCTTACATAACTAGATTTTTTGTTGATCTACCAATGGGCGAGTGGCTAACTGTCCATTATTCCTCTCTTCCGACAGAGTGCAATGACCAAGATTACTGTCGGGGTTCTCGCCTTACAAGGCGCCTTCCACGAGCATGTCGTGCTGCTAAAAAAGGCAGCGGCCTCGCTGGCTTCACTGCAAACAACTTCGTCGCATTGGGAGTTCCTTGAAGTCCGGACCCCGCATGAACTTGAGAGATGCGATGCGCTTGTCTTGCCTGGGGGCGAGAGCACAGCTATTTCTTTGGTGGCGGCCAGGTCTAATTTGCTGGAGCCTTTGAGGGACTTTGTCAAGTATGTGTTTTTCCGAGGGGTTCGTGGGATCGAGTGTGCGGTGACTGACTCATACTTCCTCTCCATAGGGTCCATCGCAAGCCGACGTGGGGAACCTGTGCTGGGTTGATTTTACTCGCGGAATCGGCCAACCGGACTAAGAAGGGCGGTCAGGAGTTGATCGGTGGCTTAGATGTTCGGGTTAATCGAAACCATTTCGGCCGGCAGACGGAGAGCTTCCAGGCGCCGCTTGAGCTACCATTCCTCGATTCCTCCGGTGAACCTCAATCGCCATTCCCCGCAGTTTTTATTCGTGCGCCTGTCGTTGAGAAAATTTTGCCACATCAGGAGGGTGTTCAGATTGACGAGCTTCAGAGAGACGAGACTGTTGTTGCCCCTTCACGGCAAGCTGAGAGCGAAGCGGCACGAAAGGTAGCCTCACGCGACGTGGAGGTACTAGCTAGTCTTCCTGGAAGGGCTGCGCGTTTAGCTAGCGATGGCAAGGCTATCTGTGCGGACGAGGGGGCTGGTGATATCGTTGCTGTGCGACAAGGCAACGTCTTTGGCACGAGCTTCCATCCTGAATTGACTGGTGACGAAAGAATTCACTCCTGGTGGTTGCGCCAGGTGGAAGAATCTGTGAAAACGACTGAAATGAAGTTATAACATAGAGGAGACCGTCACGGTTCTCCACCAATTGGACAATTAGAGATAGGGCCCTGTTTGGGTATTAGATATAAATATGTTTTTTAATGCGCCATTGTTCGCTACCGGAATTAGACGGAATATAGTGTATAGAAACGCCGTAACTGCGCCAGTCAAACCAGATCCTTCTTCCACATTACCTACCGGCCCCATATTCCTCTTCTTCGCGCTGGCGTTGATCATCCGCATATGCTCGTCCATAACCGCCACGACCAGGATCATACTCTTCTCGGTATTCGTCACGGACCTGGCCACCGGATTTACCTCGCCTGTGCTCGCGAGTCAGTGTTTGTTAACCACACAGAAGTCCTGTTGCGTTGCATACCCGTACTGTCGGCCTTCTTCGAACCCGGGATCAAGATCCGTCCTAATGATTCTTTCATCTAGCTTCGTACCCCCCACGTATTTCAGGCAGTCGAGCGCATCTTGATGCGTATAGTACTCGACGAAGCAGAACCCGCAAGGAGTCTTGTTGAATCGGTCGAGTCCCATTACAAGGCGCTTGATCTCTCCGCATCTGGATTCTCGTCAGTGGAAATTTTCGGGTGGTAATCGATGGGTATTCGGACTTTGAAAAGAGCTCATGGATCTGTTCTTCTGTAGTGTAAAAAGAGCTATACTGGTCAGCGACTAAATTGTCCGCGTAAAAGGAGCTTAAAGATTTCGATGAACATACAGGTTGCCGACATAGAGAGTCGTGGCGTCCCTAAGACCTTCCATTGGATCATGTTGCTCCTCCGGCTCCTCAATATGGTACTTGCGCTTTTTGTGCTGTTCGTAGACCGGGTTAGTGACTGGGGTCGCTTCCGCCAGAGCTCTCAGAGAATGCTTGTAAGGCTATACCTTTCCCACATAGTAGGCGCTGGGCCGGTCGAGCCGCTCGACTGTGTTGCGACGCTCTGGTATACTCATGGTGAGAATCCAGATAGCACTGATAGCACTAACGAAGCCTGGAAAACAAGAAGTGGTATTGTGGAAGAAGTTGAGAGGACGGAGCAGAGAGATAAGCGCAGGAGAGAGCTTCGTTTGGGGATTGTCTTGGCGCCGTCGTTGCTTTTGCGCTTTGTCAACCCGCCGCTCCTTCAACCAGACCACTACCCAAAATTTCCTGCGGAAGCTCAACCCAACGAGCTGCGCAATCTATTTCTGACCAGGACGGTCTCATGGAACAATTGTCTCGACAATGCCGAAAGTGATCAGTTACACTCCTCCCTGGCTCTCGCGCCCTTCCCCCGGCGCCTCTTTGTTTTCGAGCCCAGCGTCGAAGGATCCAGGGAGCCTTAGGAACCCTAAAGATAATGGCTACGTTGGTCCCTCGCGGACACTGGCACGGCGGGGGAATGAAGTGTTTACAGTCGTCGACAATCAGATCCGCTGGTCGAGCCTCACACAACTGAAGGATGAATGGCAGCAACGCGCTCGGTCGAAGAACCAGAAGACCCATGCGGATGGCGCTCCTTACAGGGTATGTCCACGGTGTGACTAGTGGTCCGATTGCATCTCTTACTGATATCCATTAGACCTTGGTAGCCCCAGTGTACGAACAGATCCGACAAATCATCCCTTCTCCGAACGGCGCTTTCCTAGCAATCGTCGCAGACCACACAGTCTTCATCGCAGTGCTTCCAGATTCCTCGCACCTGTCTGCCACAGACGCTTCTCCGATCCGCGTGAAAACATATCAACTTGGTCCGACAACACATGTCATTCCAGAATCACCGGTGGTGTCGGCATTGTGGCATCCGCTTGGAGTCTACAGCAATCTCGGAGCCTGCCTAGTGACCGTGACTGAAGATGCTGTTGTGCGCGTCTGGGAATTAGATCGGAATAACCACTGGTCCTTCGACCGCCCTACTTTGGCTATTGACCTCCGAAAACTAGTCGATGGGACTTCTTCGGACCAAGACTTTGCGCCGTCTGGGTTTGGAAAGAACAAAGGCTTTTCTTCAGATTATGTCGATATGGAGGTTGCGTCAGCTCGTTTTGGTGGTGTTGGTAGTGAGAAGGAAGATGCCTGGGCCGCAATGACGCTCTGGATTGCGATGAAGCCCGGCGATCTCTATGCGCTCTGTCCGCTACTACCTTCTAAGTGGAGAGCACCATCCGCCGCCGTTCCATCGCTATCTGCTGCAATCATACCGAAGATGTCCGTCCTTGAAGAAGATCCGCTCGAATATGATGACCAATTGACAGCCTGTCGACAGCAGTACGAGTGGCTTGCGGAAATCGATAACCAAGAACCGCTACAGATCATTCCCGGGTCTGCGACAGAGCCCGAGTCTGAAATCCTCACGCGCCCCACTAATCTTAGCGCAATCCCCCGGCTGCAAGGTCCCTTTCGCGTTGATACTGGCGATGAGGCTGATGACCTTGACCTGTGTGACATGCTTATCGTCGCGTCCAAGGCTGATACTGATGCTCTGATGCTGGGAGAGGAAGATGAATTGGCACTCGACAGCGGCGACGACAAGCTATCAGCCACCGTGGTCTGTCTTTCTTCTCTGAGCGGTAGGGTCTACATCTGCCTTGAACTTGGAGGGGTAGAGGGACAGTGGCTCCCGAAAACGAGGAAAAACACACTCCAAGTTTCTGACTCAGAATCATCTGATCTACTTTTGGTTGAGGTGCTGGACACTGTCAAGGAAGAACGCCGATCGTCGACTACGTGGCCCATGTTCACGCCTGATGCTCAGTCTCGGTACAACTTCTTCGTGACAACCTCTCACAGTGTTGTTTATATCTCACTCTCGTCGTGGATACAGCGACTGGAGGATGAATTGCAATCCGAGGACACCTCTGGCTCGGGTTTCCGTCTTCAAATCCTCTGCGAAGGTAATGCGTCTGTCGTGGAACCGATTATCCAGGTAGATGAGGATGCCAGCACTCCCAGCCGCCAGCCCGCTCACCTCCCAGCCTCTTTGGTCTACCATGACTATGATTTGGGATACTTATTACTCACCGCTCACGCATCTCAATCGTATGCTGCCGTTCTTGAGAAACCCAATTTCTTCCCGCCATTTTCTCTCGAGTCGGATGCCCAGCCATCTGACTCACCTACCATTCCTCCTCATCGGCCTCCTTACCAGGTTCCTTCCGTTCTGTATTCAAATTCTCCCTTGGAGTTCTTCGTCGATAAGCACGTTCCTCATCGCTATCGGAACAGCCTCAAGGAATCAGTACTTCTATCACCAGCTACTCTGGACCTAGTGGCGGCTGCGCACCGAATTTTGTCGGCTCATACCAATGCACTTGAACGAGCTGCATCAGACCTCTTCCGTCGGTGTGAGAGGTTGCAGGGAGAACTACGAGACCAACTAGGGCAAGTATCCGATGTAGCAGATCGAATCAAGGGTGTATCGAGTGAAATTGGCGAGGACGGGCAAAGGAAAGAGGGATCCAGGAGCACTGCGGCTTTGGATGAGAGGCTGCAAGCAGCCAAGGAAAGGCAGACCCAACTAGTCCAACGTTACCAAGCCCTCAGAAACAAGGTTTTGAAATCCGGTGGGAGGCCACTCAGTGAAAGGGAGTCATCATGGATCGCCGAGGTGGAGACGCTCTCCCAGTCGTTCGATAAAGAACCTAAGGAGGAAGCTGCACAGCAAATCTCACAGCGACTAGAAACTGTAAGTTCATAGATCTTCCACTCATTGCATCACGCTAACAATCTTTGTAGGTCAAGGGGATCGCATCAGAACTGCTCACAGAAGCCAAGTCTGCTGCTGCTAGAATTCCCGCAGCAGCCCCAGAGCCTAGCAGTCCGACGTCTCCTGTCAGCGTACAGCCCCGGGTTCCTCAGCGACTTCAAAGGGCTAAAGTTGCCGAGGCCATGAAGATGGTGGAACGGGAGTAAGTTTAACAAACTACTTTTTCTTGAACATTGCTGACCAACTTTTACTCAGATCTGCTGTTATCGAGTCGATCACAAGACGCTTGGCTCGACTTAATACAATCGCATGATGCTGTTTGCTTTGTTTATTGATCGGTGTTTTTTCTTCGCCTGGGAACGAGATGTTTATGACGCGATGTAGCTCGGCCATAGATTTGCGGAAATACAACTTGGTGTGTGATATTGATCTAATAATACACAAAATGAAGCGTATCTACGAGGGTTCTTAGACCTAGTATCTTTCACTGTATATCTCGAGGTCTTGTGCGAGGCGCCCATATATTCTTCATTGTGTTGCAACTTATAACTTTCCAGGTATGAAGAGCTCTTTGTTACTGTGAATTCACACAGCGGTGTCGTTCTGATGCTTCATTCATTTTTTTATTCTCCCACTCATTCACTACTTAACAAAGATGCCCGAATAGCTTTGTCCCCCGCCTTCCACAGCGTGACTCTATAAACACCACCCCATGGAGCCGCCGAGTCTTACCTCTTCTTTCTCTACCTAATCCTGCCACCATAACTTCTCATAGCACCCGCACCCTCTACCACCATCTTGACCTTATCAATTCCTCACCATGGAAGAACCACCTTGTTACAGCAACCCCTCCACCAACCCCCTCCAAACACCCTCCTTCCACAGCCCATCCAATCCCGCCTCTCTCCCCTCACACCACGGCTCCCTCAACATCCCCTTCATCGCAGAAAACGTCAAACTCCCCCAAACCCTCCAAGACGCCATAACCGGCGCTCTTCGCGAAGCCCTCGACAAATGCAACCTCACCGCTGCCCACGCAATCCAACACCTAAGGATACTCCACCGAGAGCGCGACCAGCGCTACCGAAGACTCTGTCCAATGGACCCAGACCCAGTCCGCTACCTCAACCACGTCAACTCAATTGACCGCCTGCGCGCCTGGAAGGAGGATTACGGACCCCGCCCTGATGCTCTGACTCTTGCGCCGACGGCGAAGTTGCCGAGGGCGGTTATTCAGCTGTTTGTGGATAGAAATGCTTATGGGCGGTGGGCGCGTGGGTTTAATGATTCCATGGCGGAGTTTGTTCGGGGGCCGTATAGGGAGTATCGGGCTGCGATTGGGGAGTTTGAGAAGTTGATGGACGCGGCGAGGGGTGAGGAGGGGACGGAGACTGCTCTTCCGACTGATATTTTAGATGGGGTACGGAAGTTTTGGGAGGAGAGATTCTCGCCTGAGATGAGGAAGTGGGAGGCCGTGCTTTTTCAGTTGAGGCTTCCTCCTTATGATCAGCTTGTTGGGGAGATTACTGAGGCTTTGCTTGAGAGGGTGGAGGGTCTAGAGGAGGATACGTGGATTTGAGCCAGTTCTGGAGATGGGAGGATGTCATAAGAAGGGGTTTTTATTTATATTTTTTTTTATTAGACTCGTTTGGGATAGACTTATCTGTTGGAGAGGGTGTTGTGATTCTTTGGGAGTTATGTGAGTTGGGATACCTTATGTTCTGTTGGAGTTTGTTGTTTTACAATAGGAAGATGAATAATATCATGTCTCAAGAAGACAACAATACAATATTACGGATAAAAGACCTCAAATATTGAGTATCGGCCTAGATAACAGTTTTTTTTTCTTCTCAAGTCTGTCCGCAGTTCTGTTGAACATTGTAGGTCGACAGCCAGATCACATGATAACAAAGCCCTAGGTATCTTATCAGACACCTACAACACCAAAGCAACGATGAAATGGACTTCGTGAAATCTACTTTGCTTTGTATATATAGAGCCTAGTAGTGTAAAACATTCACAATAGTTGTTTGCGCTCATTGTCCAGCTATCTCATTATTCAACATCTTCTCGTTCGACATGCTTTCATTATCCCATCCACCTTCTACCTATATAGACCTTTCACCACCGAAATCCCAGCAACACCCTAAACCCCCTTCCACCTCTCTCATTACCTCTATCACCCAACCGCTTTATCAAAAAAAAAAAAAAAAAAGGACCCAAAATGTGCATCTTCTGGACAGTAAAATACCTCTGTAACTGCATCTACGACGAATGGTACCACCCCTGCGAGCAAAAGGAGCAAAAGACCCAGTGCCACCAGCGCAACATCCAAGAAACCACCGATGCGTTAACTCTATGCGAGCCCTGTTTCTCAGAACTCGACTCCCAGATCCGCAAAGACGGCGTGAAGAAGGTCCTGCAGAGCGCTGAGACTTTCCCGCTTGCTGAGCAGTCGGAGATGTTGATTGTGCTTGAGAATGATGATAGGGAGCAGTGGAGGATATTTGGGAATGAGGAACAGGTGCTTTTTTATCAGGATGAGTGGGCTGTTTTTGGGGTTGATGGGCCTGTGGGGTTGGGGGTGTTGAAGGTGAAGTATGTATATGTCCCTTTTTTATTATACTATTTTGGTGATGTGCTGACAGTTCTTTCTTGTGATATTGGCGCCCAAAACAAAGGGAAAGTGGGAGATGCGTGGAAATTAGGTTTAATCGGTAGAGCTGGAGGAGGCCATGGACGGAGTACGTACGGACAGACCGTCTACGATTTATCTTGTTTGGACAAACATTGTTTGTAGCAATACATGGAAGACACAAAGGGAATTAATCTATGCCTCAGACTCTTCCTAATAGTTGGTTCAGGTTGCAGCATTTGGGAAATAAGCTCTCAGCTTCCTGTCTTACACGAAGCGTGCGTAAGAGCCCAAGCTTATCCTAATAGAATACATCACATGTAACCAACGAAGTTCTTCCATTCTGTAAGTATCCTGTTGTACACCAAACGAAAAGCCGGAGTGAGGCCAACTCAAAAAAAAAAAAAAAAAAAAAAAAAGTACTTCCGCTCATAAACGCCAAATATGCCATAGGTTGAATCACATAGACAAGACAGCTCATGTCACACTCCAAGGATTGCAAATCTCATTAAAAAATTCCTCCCCATCCTCAATACGTTCCGCGATTGCCTCATATAATTCATCTACTAGCTCCTCATAAGCTGGGATGACTAGCCGCGGAACATACACTTCCCATTTACTCATCTCCTTCAGGAAACATCCGTGGAAAAAAGAAGACAGCTCCTTATACTTCTTCTGATTAAGGGCACCATTCTTCTTTGCAGCCTCGATTGCCTCCGTAAACTCGAGCTTCGACCGCCGGTACTCTTCGTATTGACCATCCATGTACTGGAGAAGATCACTGTTATAACCCTGCGCCCATTCAGCGTACGCAGCCCGAGAGATACGCAGCCCGTCCATAAATTCCCGCGCGAATTTCGGGGTTGGTGCTAGAGTGGGATCGGCTCTATTGTAGTCTAGTTCCCAGTCGATGAGACGGTTGATAGCGGTGGTATGACGGGCTGATTGTATATCGTTTCCTGTGGGACATAGGCCCTGGTAGCGCAACTGTCTGTGCTCGTTGATTGCTTTTATGGAAAGTAAGGCCTTGGATGCGGCAAGTCGGCACTGGTTGAGTGCAATTTGGAGGTCCTCTGGGACGACGGATGTAAGATAGGGAGTGAGTACAAGGTGCTTGCTCTGGAATTTTGATTGACTGTGTAGGATGGATTCGCCGAGAGGACGCGAGGGAGGGGGTTGTGTACGGGACATTTTCTTGGATTGTTTAGACCGCTGAGTGAGTACAGTAATAAGGAAAGGCGAGGTCTGGTGAAGAAGAGCAGCAGTAGTTATTGAAGAGAAGAAAAAGAGAGGAGAGGAGAGGAGAGGAGAGGAGAGGAGAGGGAAAAGACATGCCTATGCCGAGCATTTTGCATAGAGTGATTTACACGTCTTTTACGTCCATGGTGAACTTGTGAATGAAAGCTCACAACTTGTCTGGGACTATCCATGAAGCCTTTGATATACTAACTAGTGTCAATCTAGGATTTACAAGAAGGATTGTCTCCAGAAAGGCATAACAGGTCTAAACAACAAAGGGACAGCGTATACTAACTTATACTGACTATAGAAAGATATACTCTATTAGCTTAGTAGACTATAGCTTGTGTGATAGATCCTGGATTTTAGAATAAAGACTTGAAAACCAAGAAATATAGATAGATATATTAACATCCTTTCTCTTGTCCTAACACGTTTCCTTCTTGATCTTGTTGCATTTACTTTACAAACAATCCCCGACAGTGGCCTTGAACGGCAAACCCTGATTCAATAGTCCAAGGTCGTTATTTACATGATTCACCAGCTACTCTTGCTGAAGATCGTCTCCTACCAGGATTCCGGCTGTTCCAAGTTTCCTGGGAGCTGAATTTCTTCCTTCTGTTTCCAACTGCCTTCTGAGCCAGGGGGATTATCGTGCTACGATACACCTTCTTGATCAACTCTGCCTGCGGCTTACTTGGTAGCTGAGGGTATTGCCAATGCGCGCTCAACCTTCGGCCCTCAGAGTAACACTTTAAAGCACTGGAGAGCTCAAGGCTGTCTTTCTCAGCGGGTTTTAGCTACAATATAGAACTAGATATCCGGAGTCAACCTTTGCTACAAGAGCTTGAATAGTTAAGATATCATATCCCTCTACATCCCCAAGGCAACTGAAACACTTCACCCCTTCTTCCACACTGATTCAACCCTCCTGGGTAAGATGTTCGTCTTAGCTCCACCTATGTAAATCGGCTACTAGACCCCAGCGCCACGTTGAGGCGCGAACATATCGCTGGGGTGAGATCCTCGTGTTCGGGCCTTGAAAGGCCGTACTTACGAGTCTCCCACCTGAGGTGGTCACATTTTCGAGCGCAATGCCGTACTTGTGAGTCGCTCAGGAAATCATCCGAGGTGGTCGCGTGTTCGGGCGCAATGCCGTACATGCGAGTCTCAGCCATCTCGCGGCGCTCAAGTCACCACTGAACACCCGGTTCAACTGCTATTTCAATGATTCAAAACGACAAATGATTGAGTAGACTAAGAAAGTGGATACTCTGTAGGACAGTAGTGTGGATGAATCGAAACACAAGTTGTGGAGGATGGAAGCACAGAAGTCCTTTCAAGCAGGAAAATGAGCACATTTAGAACCCGAGCCCTATTGCTAATTTAAGTCGCACTCAAAACAACGCAGCGGTCTTCAGCATCAGAGCTAAAAAGATGTACTTCACCCAGAAGTTTTCGATTTCGTGCCTATTAGTTGTAACGATTGGGTGTACCTCCATGTCAGCCCTCATCTTCAGAGCTGCTCGCTGTCTCATAGACTTCATTTTCAGCGTCCTTGAACTGTCTGATGTGATGAACTTCATTCCTAGCCCGTTCCAGTTCAGCCTTGTCAAACCCCTCTTCATCCCTAACCTTCACAAGCGGCTTGCGTTTTGTGCCCTGTAGATTATAGCCAAATCTACGCCTCAGAAGTATTTCCTCTAACTGATGCCTTGAAAGCCCAGTTCGTAGTTCGTCATAAGTGTATCGTGGTGATTTCAATTGTACTTGGTGGATAATGCTTCGCAAATGCGACCAGATGACCGGAAGACCCTCGGCAGTTAAAAGAAACGTTGGTGATGATTGCATTTCTCCGCAGGCCTTGAGCTTGTAGAACTGGATGATATCGCCACTTGTCACTATTCCGTACACATCTATGCTCTCCTCGAGGGTACGCTCTTTTCGTGCCGCCTGGATAGTTCCTGGGAAGGGCATCAAGCTGTTAGTAGCCATTATGAAAATGGGAGAAAATAGCTTTCTGGCTTACTCATTTCAGCCAGACACTTCCTTCTATTCCACCACACCAAGTGTGGCTCGCAAAACTGGATTGTAAGTCCAATACTCCACCAACTATAGTCAAAGCAAATGGAATCCGTCATATTTGTCGTCAAAAATCTGTTTCGCTCTTTATATTGAAACCCAATATATAGTAAAGTGCCTGGTCGACGGAAAACCGGGCGTGGGAGGCGTAACTGCTCGGATACTGGTAAAGGTGGACTCCCTAGTGCTCTACCGGCAATATCGAAAGTTTCAGCAGCTATGCAAGACTGCACAACAGTGTTCAGCTTCCAGATCCTATACCCAACGTAATCAGCATCAATATCCCCAAACCATGATGGTTTGATGGCTCTCTGGGATTGGCGGAGCAGATCGCGATCCTGAATGGTGCGAACTTTAGGATGGTCAGCCTTAGAGAAAACGCCAAAAGGAGAGTAAATACATACTGATATGAACAGGGCAGTCGTATTCTCGCGCGGGAGTCAGAACTTCATCTGCAGTGGTCACACCCAAACTCTGCAGTAGATCTGGCCAACTGATGTGGTCTAAAAAAATCGTCTTCCACTTGCCTGGTCTTGAATCCAGGATGACCCCAAAATCACGACTGCTTGCCATTCTGAAGACGCCTTAGAGTAGATTGCTTGGTTGATGAAGGGTTGATGAAGGGCTCAGGTGTACGACGGCCAAAGAACGACTAATACTTTTGTTGATTGGATCGCGAATCGCCTCCTTGAGAGGAGTACGTAAAGCACTACGTAGGTGCTGCGGTGAAAGATTCCATGAGTTTATACCCAAAACTCGGTCATTCAACCCGGGCCTCCAAAGTTAGCTACCTGATCACTTCCGTCGGATTTTCCATTTGCCCTGTGAAGAAGATCCGCGATTCGTAGATCTTTCCCGAAAATCGGCGGCTGTCCTGTCAGCGTCGCGCCACCGATAAACGATTGGACCTGCCGAGGACGTGGGGCGAAGTTAATCCACACAACAAGCAAGTGTATATAGTGACTACTTAGTTAACAAAACAGAGGAGCCAACCTAACACCTCCGGGTAATCCTCCGAAAATAATAATATCGGGATTATATACATCACCATAGTTGTCTCAAGTGGCGTGAACAAAGTCTCGGTAGGAAAATGCAGCAAGCACCCGTCGTAGCTAGAGGCTGGCTGGCCATGGCATCCGCCCTCAGAACACATGGCCCAGGCGACATCAGGTTGATTTGAGCAGAATAATACCTTCATGAAACGAGTGATTCTACGCTGTCACTGGCTAAATTGGGCTCGCCTAATCAACTCTAACAGAACCGAACCAAACGTACGGGTATAAATTCAGTGTTGCCCCCAGGCTCCTTTGTAGAGAATCGGATCGACTTTAATTTTCAACAGTAAGTCAATGGTCTTTCCAATGTTGTGTTCTCTCCTTGACCGCATCAACACACTCGCTGTACCTCGATCTTATTACCATCTTCTCCTTTTCCCAGCATGTGCGCCATTCGCTATCTTGTGCTAACAAAGCCATTCATACATATAGATGACGAAAGGTCGAGCTACCGGGGCCAAGAGCCCCCCCCAAACCAAAAAAGCGGTTCCACGAAATGACCGTTCACGAAGCCGTAAGTAAGATGTTTTGTTGGAATTCTGTGCATGTGGCTAATAGATATTATCAATAGGTCTACTTCTACATCGAAGCAAAGGAGAAGATCGAGACGCTGGAGAAAGAAAAGGCTGAGATCCAAAACGAGATTACGGCATGGGAGCAGCGGATTAATGTGCTCTTTGTAGTCCACCCAAAAGCGAAAGTGGTGGCTGACACAATGGAGCGTGTAACAAAAGAGGGAGGGGAAGGGGCCAGTGGGCCGTAGTTTTTTGTTTCGTTTTTCGTTTCTTTCTTCGTTTCTTTTAACGACCTATGAATTCTTCCAATTTATACTTCCATTCCATGATCGTAATACTCTTGAGGTGACAGTTCTATGGTAAGGAAGAGAAGGAAGAGAAGGAAGAGAAGGAAGAGAAGGAAGAGAAGGAAGAGAAGGAAGAGAAGGAAGAGAAAAGATAGAAGTTATATGATATTTTATAGCTGCTGGATGCTACCTCTAGAATACAAGAGTTAGAGATGCTTGGGCAATTATTAACTGTTGTTATTGTAGCCTATTAAAAGCCAAATGGTTAGCTTTGATATCGAGCAGGCTGGAGTTTAACATACCGCTCAATAAGATGAAGGCCGGACCCTGATTCAACAATATCACTAACTTCACCGGGTTGCAGAGCAAACGCTGCATCCTCAAACTCTTTTTGCATCTCACCGTGACCGAAGAACCCACTTCAGAAAGGTTAGTAATCATTGAGAGAGAGAAAAAAAGAACGACAAGACAACAAAATAAACACGTACAGATCGCCCTTTTTCCTAGCGCTACTGCAGTCTGACTCGGACATCGCAAGGTCTCCTAACGGGATCTCCCCTCGCAAGAGGCGCTCTTGATGACCACGGAGGATTTCACGCGCCTCCTCCTTCGACCGAGTAATCTCCGCCTCCCTCCAGCTACTGGGCCGTCGACTGTCCTTGTGCTTGACTAGGAGGTGGCTGCAACGTATTTTGCCCTCGCCTTGATTCGGGCCATCTGGATAGGCAGCGGCACCGCTATGATATGTTGCCATGTATACCTTGAGAGATTCCATGTCGGTATCCGCTGGTGGCTCCCACCGTGACTCTCTGGTTGTGGCGTTAAAGTAATAAGGGAGGTTCTTGGAGTTGGAATGGCGAACCTCCCAACCTGCTGGAAGACCGGTGTTTACCTATGACGAAGAGTCAGGATATGAGGATTAATGTCACTCATCAGTCAGGAAAAGAATTCAAAACATACCATAATGTCTATGAACTGCGGCGATTGCAGAGAAAGTGCGATATGACGAAAAACTCGACAAGGTTATAGATCCAATGTTGGCGCAAATAGCTCGTTGAGAATGACGCGGGGAAAGCTGACTAGGAGGGGAAGCTGCAAACAGGACAAATGGTACAAACAGTGCAAACCATGCCCTCCAACTCCATCAGTCATCTGCTTACCAGTTCTTTCAACTTCAGTTCGCTGATCGCTTTATCTTCTTGTCCGCTGTTGGCTCTCTCCACCTTTGACTACCGCTAGATTTTGCTCTTCTACTCAGCCTCATTTTCACCTTGCATTGCGCTATATTCCTACCTCTTGTTTGACCCCCGACGATCTGCATCTCACCGCAATGTCTGCCAGTCCATCTCCGTCCGCCAGTGGCGATATCAAGCAGAGCGATCAGATCCATTTCAGTTTCTGTCGTGAATGGTAATGCTTGCCCCCCTTGCCCGATGCTATGATTACCTCGCTAACGATTTGCAGCTCGAACTTGCTCTATCCGAAAGAAGATCGCGTCAACAACCGCTTGATGTTCACCTGTCGAACTTGCCATGTCGGCGAGCCCGCGACCTCGTACTGCGTTTACCAAAACAAGCTCAGCAGCCAGGTCGGCGATACTGCTGGTGTGACCCAGGACGTCGGAAATGATCCTACGGTTTGTTTCCCCGGCTTCTGTCTGCTTTGCGGCGATGAGATTTCCTGTTTTGTCTGTGGGTCGGCGTCTTGAACAGGCCGACCGGATGACCTTTACACTGTGCTCGGAAGATTCAAAACACTGCTTAGAACTTCCTGGCTAATTTGCTATTTCTTCTGCAGCTTCCCCGATCCAACAAGCTCTGCCCGAGCTGCGGTGAAGCCGAAGCGGTGTTCTTCCAGTCTCAACAACGATCAGCGGAAACCGGAATGGTGAGCATAAGAGAACCGTTATTTTGCGGAAATCTAGTTAACTAACGGCCTTTTCAGAAACTTTACTATGTTTGCTGCACGTGTGGAAATGTTTTCGTATAACCTTGTCATGATTTGCTTACCCTAATATTTCGATACCCTTTATTGGCATTTACAGCATGTTCGGGGAGTTTTGGCGATTTTGAGGTCGTGGTGGGAAATTTCGAGAGAAATATGCTCTATTGGTACAGATAAGTGAACGCCTAATAAACCGATTCGCTCTAGGTAATATATTTATACATGCATCGGCGCCAGAGACAGGATCTTGGACCACTGCCTCCCCCGTAGTTCCGTTGCCACAACTCCTGTATCTGAAGTTAGAACTACAGTCGTAGTAGAGATTCCAGCTGAGGTAGACTGACCGTTCATTCTGGTTCCGATCGGGTCCCCTGACTTGTTCACGAGCACACAGGCATTATCGTCGAACTTCACGAGACTTCCGTCTAGTCTCTGCATTTCCTTCCTCACCCGGACAATCACGGCATGTCGAATATCTCCTCGGCGAACTTTGTTGGCGATGCCGGTGCTGCTGGTGCCTTCGGGGCCGAAGTTTCGTTGTTTCTGGACGACAACCACGATTCGGTCACCTGTACTCATCGGAAAAGCAGTCTATTAGAAGCACATCGAAGGAAGAAGCTGTGTAGGTAGCACGCACCGACTGTAGCAGCTCGTTTCTTTTTTAGGACGTTCACGCATTCGACCACTGCTGCACCGGAATTGTCGATGCAATTCAGCAGCGACTATTGAACATTAGCTGGGGCCACGGATTTAGTTAACTAGAAAGAGAGCGACTTGGTAACCAACCTTTAATTGGATCATCTTGACTGTACGTGCTAATCTTGAAGCTCAGCCGACAAGAAACCGTCCACCGATCAACATTCAACATCTGTAGCCTCGAGAGTTTTTCGGGGGCAAGTTTGACCGATCTCCGGCCCCAGAGGGCGCAGTGCAGCCTGCAGAACCAGGCAGCACCTGCTCATTATTCTGCGCAACCTAAGAGACCAAGCCACCCGGACCTGCGCTCTCCAGCCGCTCCCCATTCTTTGTCTGAGTCGTGTGTCTCTGGATGTAGCCCCGTTCTCTGCCTCATTACCCGGTTATATTCTCTCAAAATCCCCCTCTCTCTCACCCACTATGTCTGTCATTCGGGATTTCTTTCTTCTTGCTCTATAATTGTGTTATACCCCCGCTCATTACCCTATATATATCGCGTCTCCTTTGGTTCTCCCGCTGTTCCCCTTGAAACACATTGGCACCTCCTACTAGACAATTGCAGCCATAGCTTCAACTACGTGATAAACTCGATTGCATGAGACTTGTGTGATCGTGTAGATTGCCATGCCGTCCTCCAAGGCCCGGTCCAGCGCTTCTGCGGACCGGCGCGACCGTCTAACGCTTGCAAAACTGGCCAGCTATGACGACGTCGCAACGGATGCGCTGGTTGATTGTGTAGGCATTCCTCAGCGACTGGCGATTATCTAGTTCCATTCTAACCAGACGATTAACCCAGGCTTATTTTTGGACGAAAACTCGCAAAAACCGAACGAAATATATCCCTGTCCGCGGTGTTGTCGAAGATACGGTGGCCCGTATCCTCTTGCAGGATGTCATTGTCGCCAAGGATACGGCCGCTGCAGAACGCAAGATACTAGATCTATCGGGAATGAAGCGATATTTGGCCAAGCTACCTAGCGATCGTGAGAAGGACTGGTTCCGCAAGCATCTTCGCAAATATATCCAGATGTATCTTCCCGACTGTCCCTTTGAGGCAACTACCACTAACCGCTATACGATAACTGAACACGAGGCTGCTATTTGCGCTCGAAAATTTGTCCCTCAAGGTCAGGAGATCAAGTATTTAAGCGGGACTCTGGTGCCAATGACCAAGGAGGAGGAGCAGGAGCTGGACTTGAAGCGAAAGGATTTTAGCATCGTGATGTCGAGCCGGAGGAAAACACCATCTTTCTTCCTGGGCCCCGCTCGCTTCGCAAATCATGACTGCAATGCCAACGGGCGATTAGTGACTCGAGGTTCTGAAGGGATGCAGGTCGTCGCTACTCGAGACATCTATATCGGTGAAGAAATTACGGTCTCTTATGGAGAAGACTACTTTGGAATCGACAACTGCGAATGTCTATGCCTCACCTGCGAACGTGCTGTCCGCAACGGATGGTCACCAAATCTTGACTCCGAGCCACAAAGCAAAGCATCTACCCCGGAACTCGTGTCAACTGAAGAGTATCTTACACCGAAGAAGCGGAAACATGCAGTTGACACCGACTCTGACACCTCTCCATCTTCGACCCCTCATAAGCGGGCGAAGTTTACACCACGCAGCTCTAAGCTGCGATCTCAACTATCTCTCAGTGAGGAAGTCGCTATCTCGATTGAGTCTGAATCATGCCGTAACTCGACCCCAAATCTCTCTCTACCGGTACTAGATCCTGCTCAAGGAAAGAGTGGTCCAAATGGAGACAATGCTCAGTCTTCCTCGGGTACTGATTCTGAGTCCCTAACTTCCCTCGCGCCTGAAGAATCGCAACGATCATCGGCGTCAACCTCAGCGACTTCAGTCTGTGATGAAGGAACTACAATCAAACCCCAATCTACTAAGACCGCGAAACCGATCGCTGGTGCGGAAAGGTCAATCAAGGCTGACTACGCTAAAACCACCACATCAACCCCACTGCGTGATAACGAGATAAAACTCACGGTTGAGGACTGCACTGGAACATCTCTTTCTGGACTCACCACCACAGTCACGTCACAACTAATAGAAGGCGAATCGCGCGCAGGCAGCTGTGTAAGCGACGTCTCAGGTTTTCTCAAGTTAGAGGATCAGCCAGAGGCTCCTGAGCATGCGAAAAAACCGAGAAAATCCAGAACCAAGCGAGTCTTCCTAACCGTTGAGCCGGAATCAAAACTCACGCGAGTTCCTGGAGATTACACCAAAACCCCGAAGCTGCTGGCCCAGGCCTATGACCGCTGGGTTGATTGCCACACCTGCAACACGTGGTTCGTACAACAAAACTCCTACTTAACCCGGAGAGAATGTCCTCGCTGCGAGCGCCACTCTATACTGTACGGATTTCGCTGGCCCAAGACCGACAGGGAGGGCTTGAGCGATGACGAAAAGCGCATAATGGATCATCGTACGGTTCATCGGTTTTTATACCGTGAGGAAGAGGCGCTTATCTCACGTAAGGGTCGCGGAGTAAGCTTCGGCATCACGCCCACCCGGGAGTTGTCCGATATGCGCAGCGAGACTCCGGATAGCGAGGCTTTAGAGGAACAGCGAAGCACGCGGGTGACTAGGCGGCATACTCGAGCTCTCCGAGCGACTATGTAATGACGATATGTTTTGCAACTGGCATGTTGGGTAGACGTGGAGTTTTCAGGCGGTAATGGGTTCCAAGTTCTTCATCTTGCGGCAGGTTGGCGTTCAGAACTGAGATGATTAGGATGGAGGTGATTACTAGTAGGAGCTCAGGTTTTTCTATTTCTCGGATTTTCTGTCTCTTCTACTCGTCCATAGTTTATATCTGTATTTATACACCATGTAACACATTAGAATCCAATGAAGATATCTACAACCATCTTGTCAATTTAACCGGGTGCGGCAATACAAGCGATTCCCTGTCCTGCTAGAAGAAAGTTGACGTCCAGACCATCCGTGACGCCAACCTGGTCATCAGCAAAAGCGACACCTACACAACGACCACCTCGTATACAAAGGCCCCTGTTACCGATGACGAATTCCTCCTTTCCACACTGGGAGAAGCCATAAACCACCACGCAATCCATTTAGACCATATCTTCGCAACATACAAAACACATGAAGGCGAGAACTTCATCCCGCCCGGCTTCGGCTACAATGACTCCAACCAACGCAACAGCATCGGATGCATTCAACGAATCCGCTGCAAGTTTCCATCCCTGGCTCTCTGGATTCCTACCCAGTCTGCTGGGTTGGTCTATCGAGATATTGTGCTCGCTTGTCTGGCTTATTGGCTTGCGTTGGCGGGCTGGGGAAAGAGGGTATTTGGCTGGGTATACGGCTGAGCCGGTGAGGCATCATGGATTGCTAGTGATACTATCTATGTCTGTCTGTCCCTGGTATCGTGTTATCCATTAAATTGCTCTGTGTTATTCTCCCCCGCCAAGCAGCAGCACAATGCTAACTAGGAGTAAATCATGTGTGCAATGGAACATGGTCAATCCTATTCAGCAAACCGACCCCCTGATTTATACGGGGTTCGCTGGTGCATTTGCTAGGTTCTTTTAGACGGGTGATCCGAATGCACATAGGGTGACTGGGAGTGAGGTGGTGGGGGTGCCAGAGCTGAAGGGGACGGGGCAAGAGTTTGTGATTAGTGGGGAAGGGTTTAGGAATGTTCATTTGAAGGGGTTGAGGGAGAAATGCGAGTTTTTTTTTCAGACGGGTTGGGGGGAGGGTTCCTGTTTGGGCTAAGGATGACAGGGCTTCAGATCTATGGGTGGATTGTCTTGAGATGTGGATGATAATGCTGCTGAGTTGAATGCGTCATCTATACTATATACTCCGTAGATGCTAAGGTTGTGAAGGATAGTAATGTACATGATGGTAGCATGGTATGATACATACCACATGGGTATTCGAGATCGATTTTCCAACGCCAGTGATGAATACCCAAGAACATTTAAAGATGAGTAAAGTACAATTTCGTTCGAAGAATGAATAAAAAAATTAGATCAGAGCCTGGCCTCTGAACATACCCTCGCGAACCTCCTTGACCACATCCTTGCGGTCTTTCTTACCAACCAACACAACCCCACGACCACGTTTGCCCATACGCCCAAGTCGACCTAGGCGATGGATAAAGTCGATCGTCGTGTGTGGGACGTGGTATAGAACAACTGTTTTCACGGCAAGGGTATCGATACCCCGGGAAGCGATATCGGTGGTAACAAGGACCTTGGTGTTAGGCAAGTGTCGCTCATGGCCGCGATTCGGCTTCTCGGGTAGCACGAAGGGGATGGAACCGGTATCGCGATTCTTCTTCCGAGAGAGCATGATTTCCTCGGCGGTGGGAGGGGTAGCGGGTTCAGTGAATTCGGCCAGGATTTCTTCCTGCTTTCTGGCGCCCGAATCCCGAGTAAGGGAGTGCGCGTCAATGCCTTTTGATTTCAGGAACTCAGCCACTTCGTCGGCTTCCTCGCGCTCGTTGACGAAAACAAGAATTTTCTTGACCTTTGGCTCAGCCCAGACGTGAGGGCTGCTGGGTTCGGAGTCTCCTGCTTTGCCGATGGACCATATTACGTCGGCACAGGCGAGGTTGCGGTTCCCGCGGTACGGATCTCGCTGGATGTCGACGACTCCTAGCTGTACACGTCGAGGGATCGCGTGTAGATTAGGCGTCGTTAACCGCCTAATATCCGGGTAGCGTTTGCGAATCTGCGAATCAAGACTGCGCGGAATTGTGGCCGAGCAGAATATTAGCTTTTGTAGCGAGGGCGCTACCTTGCTGATAACTTCCGTCGTTGTTGGTAAAAACGATCGATCCATAAGAGAATCAGCTTCATCAAGAACGAGATGGCTGACCCGGCTTAAAACGTAAGGCTCGGTTTTGGCGATTGATGCTAGGAGATGAGGGGTAGAGACTAGGATATCGATGCCGTCTGGGTGGAAGAGGGTGCTCTTGATTCGACGAGGTGTCAGGGTGGAAGATATAACTCCAGACCTGTACTTGACTGTATGGGCAAAAGCCTTGACTTTAGCTCCTACCTGGGCAACCAACTCGGCTGTCGGCACTAGAATAACCGCCCTTGGTCTCCCTGCATTGGATGGTGGCGGCAACTCGGGTTCGATATCGAATGCCTGATTCTTCAACTTCTCCTCTCTTTCCCACGCCTTCTGTTCCTCTTCTCTCTTTTCGATCTCCTTGTCCTGCGCTTCCTGGCGTTTGATAGCGTCAACCAGAGGAATTAGATACGCTAGAGTCTTTCCCGAACCAGTCTCCGCGGCGAGAAGGTATTGAGCGTACTGAGGTTCTTCGTCGTCCACCTTCTTCGGGATCTTCTTAGCGGGAGGATCCTCGAGAAGACTTGGGATAGCGACACGTTGGATGGGAGTCGGAGTGGCATCAGCTATACCGGGAAGGGCTTGAGAAAAAATTGAATTTCGGACAATGGGGAGGAGAGGAAAGTGGTCGAAGCTCGTCACTTCGGCGATTCTTGCTTTGATTGCTGTTCGCCTGCCATAAGAGATGGGCGACAGAGTAGTCTGCATCTTCAGAGCCTTGTACAGCGGACTTTCGGGCTTTGTTGGTGTTTCTTGCGACTCTCTGGAACGTTTTAAGGCGGCCGGTGACCGCGACCGTGGATCATCTCGAACCCGCGCTCGTGTCTGATTCATGTTAGAGAAAGGGCCAATTCTACCGCTATCTGTTCGTCTCGGTTTGAGGGATGACTTGGAGACATCCTTGGATAGTGTCATGCGAGCTTTCCGACGGAGGCGACCTGTGGCTACCGATCGGACAGCCTGTCCTCCCTGGAGGGGGGAAGCTGCGAGAGAAGTCTGAGCCCGACAGAACAGACATACGGACGGCCTGGGGGGCAGAGAAAGCCCGCTTAACCGGTTCATCGCTGATTTGGGGCAGGGGTGAGGAGTGATGGAAAAGTCTGGACCTTGTCACGTTGCAGAAAAAAAGGATCCTCAAAGGGGAAGAAGCTTGGACCGCCGGGGAATTGAGCACGCTAGTCCATATCCAGCCTACGGCGATCGAGAGTCAGGCTTTCAGACGCCAAGGCTGCGATAACTTGGCGATTAGAGACCATTACGGCCAGTTGCCGTGGAAACTCCCGCCAGCCAAATGTCAACACCGCCGCGGCTCCTCAGCCTCCACGAGTACAACCACGGCTCGAGAGGACCAGAGTTCCTATCCTACTTAACGCCCTCCCACTTCGCGTCTTCCCTCTTCAATTCCTAGATCCCCTCCTTGCCTTGACGTCGTTGCTATCTTCCGTGCCGGTGGTGGATGGCATGTCTTTTTGCTTCTCAATTCCCTCGTTGTATTTGCACCACTTTGACTACGACTTTGCGCATCTCATACAACCACGATCTCTTCCTATTTGGCTTCCATACTCCTTCTTAATTGCGATTGACTTTCCCGAGGCGGAGAAAGATCAAAGAAAACCCAACAAAGCCTTCAACATTAACGAATCTACCAATCGCCTTGGATGATCTTCCCTTTGTGACACTCTTACGAGTCGCATGAGTTACGCACCTACTAGGTGTTATTGAATTGGACGAATACTTAGACTGATCTCCAGCTTCCTTCTTGAAGTGTGTGGAAATTGGACGCCTGTTGTTGTTGTTTATCGAGAATAGGTATGGCCGCGTTCCCCCTCCGCAAGGGATATCTGACTCAAAGTGAAACAAGTTACTGATTCGCTCCGCTTAGCGCTGTTTTTTTCTTGGCTTGCCTTTGTTCTCCTTTGCTGCTCTTGAATTTTTCTTCTTTACTTTTGTTTTTCTGGAACTTCACGGCTGCCTCTCGCAAGGATGAGTAACAACCCGGGACAACGGCCACTCTCGGAGGTGAGCCCGATGGCTCACCGTCGAAACTCTCCCGTCTGGAACCAAGCTAATAGGGTAGGTTGTTTGTATCCTAGTTGTGAAAGCTGAGCTAACGACAGCGGAACAGTTGACGAAAAGCATTGAATCATCACCGTATGAGTCCCCCTCGTCGACGCGCCGCTTTTGGCAAGGGCGTGATCCTGGCTCTCCGTTTCAGAAAAACGCAGAGAATCAAGAACCGTACGACGCCGAGATTGCGCTGTCAATCTCGAAGAGGCCTTCTCTCGAGAACTTAAAGCGTGCATCACGAGTCAAGGGAAATAGTATGTTCCGCGAGTATAACCACGAGTATGACCCCGCGAGTGTCTATGTTCCGCAAAGACCATTGGCCATCAACCGCGCTTCGCCCCAGAGACAAAGTCAGGGTATAACCACGGCTCGTTCCCCCAGTCCTGACAAGGCTCAAATAGGGTCGCGGCCCCCTTCGCCAAGCAAAGACCAGCTCCCCCCTGCGAAGTCGTCTTTGTCTCGCGCTAGTAGATTTGGTACCAAAGACATGGCTTTCGATCCAGAGAGCGAGATATGGTCCGACATTGATGGCTCTCGCTACACGAAGAGCGTTACCTTTGATGCTGCTCCACCTCAGGTTAATGAATATGAAATGACCACCCCTGACCCTTCGTCGATTGCATCTGAATCTCGTGACGGAAGCTATGACTCGGAAGAGGATGAAGGCGATATTAGCTTTGATCGCAGCTCCGTGGACCGTGATGACAGCTTTGACGCTTCGCTGGAGGACCTTGAAAAAACCCCAGTTGTCTTGCCTGAGGACTGGCGATTCATGAGCCCAGACAACGCAAACGACGAACTGGTGAAGGAAAACGAAGACCCGTTCACTAGCGATGAAAGCCAAAGTCCTGAACCTCGGTCTTCATCCAGGCGAGAAGGTCAAACGAGACACTCCCGTGTCGAGTCTCTCGATTCCAATGGCGAGCGCCGTCCTCTTCCACCGTTGCCGGCGATACAAGGATTGTCTTTTTCTCCACGCACACCCTCTCCGGACAAGCTAACCGCGGCATTTGAGCGCGGAAGCGGTAACCAGCGAATTCTTCCAGCGCCCCCAGCTGCAGCAACGTACAGCAAGTCAGATATTTCCGAGCTTGGCCACGGTTCCATGTCGCTGGAAGATAGGTTGCGCTTGATGATGATCCAGAGAGAGGAGCGCGAGAAAACAACCGAGCAGCAGAATAAAAAAATGGAAACGAAGGAAGAAAAGAATGAAGAAAAGGACGAAGATAAAACCCCTGAGCAACCGAAAGCACCGGAGCCTGTGGAGGGCCCCGCCAATTCGCCCGCAGCGAATGAATCCGGTGGATTTTTTGCTCCACGTATCTCCAGGGATTCCATCTTGCGTGATCTCCGCAGAGGGGATGACTACCTGGACGATTCATACGAGAACTTGTCCGAAGGAAGTTCAAGCGCTGGTCATTACTCGAATTATGACCCTGATGTCCCCATTCCTTCTCTTGAGAAGGAGCATGACAACGATTACGATGACGATGACGACGATACAGATAGTGTCGTGATTAAGGAAGAGCCTGAAGACGACCACGATGACCTTTACGACATACCTGATTATTACGGGACGGTTTCTTCAAAAGATTCCTCCTTCAAGGACCTGAAAAGTCAGCAGAATGAAGATGATGAGAGCTATTACTCCCAGTCAATGGATGATATTTTCTCAAAGAGCAATGGCTCCCTTGCTTCTGAAGCGACGCCAGTTCCTGCAGATCGAGCTGAGGAAGCCTCGAAGGATATAGCCTCGCCTGACACCCAAGAAGGCCCTCAGCATGATGAAGTCCCCACCCCTAAAATGACCACAATGCTAGAGTCGCTTCGACGCCCTCTAACTCCGGAGAATGCGGAGCAAATATCTGCACCGTCCACTCCAGACTCAGTAATTCGACACCCCGTGGATGCCGAAATTAGCGACCTGGAAGACTCGGCGGATGAAAGCATTCCCCCTCCCATCGCAACCGTCAAGGCTCCCGGAGGAGGTCTGAAGATCCGCCCATCGCTAACCCCTGCAGACATTGAGTCGATGGCCGCCACCCGTCGCAAAATCAGCGGCCAGATTCTCCCACCAGCTCAGGAACCCGAAGAATCTAAAAAGGAAGAAGAACAAGAAGACGAAGAAGAAGAAGAGGAACCAGCTTCTCTGGACCATTCAGAGCAACCCGAGCTCTCAAAGGACACCCAACGAAAGCCCAGCTTTATGAAACTAGACATCCCGTTCAGCATTCAAGAAGACGAAGGACTCGGATTTGGATTGGACAAGGAATTTGATCGAGTCATTGAATCCCAAAAGGTTGCGTTTGAGCTAGCCCTCTCCCAGTTGCATTCCTCAAAGGCCCCGGCTCCTCAGACTCAGAAGCCCCGTGGACCCTCCACAGGAACCCATAAAAGTCCATTAACATTTGCTAACCACCCAATCTATGAACAGAGAGGCTACCTCATGCGACACAACACCAAGGTCATCGTTGCTAGTAGCCGCCCTGAGGAGGAACCCATTCCCACACGTAGCGGACAGCCATCGGCCGACACACAGAGCACGAGATCGGCCGGATCTCCACAGCGCAAGGTCAGCCAGCAAACGTGGACTACAGTTCCTTGGAATTCAGGAGCTCGCCGGGCGAGTATCCGTACCCCTTCCGGTGCAATCCGTAAGAAGCCCGTTGCTGGACCTGTGCCTCCATTGCCAGGCCACCAGAGCAACGCCCAGGAGCCCCCTACCCCGATTGAAGAAATCGATCCCACACTCAATACTGCCTTTGAGGATGGCGAGGAGCGTGGCAGATTGTTTGTGAAGGTTGTTGGACTGAAGTACCTTGATTTGCCCCTTCCTAAAGGTAAGCAGTTCCACTGCTCTTCTCCATCTGTCACTCGGAACTAGTCTGACCTATTTCTTCGAAAAATAGGAGAGCGATCGTACTTTTCTCTTACATTGGACAATGGTTTACACTGTGTAACGACTGCTTGGCTGGAACTAGGCAAAACCGCCCCCATTGGGCAAGAATTCGAGCTCATCGTGCAAAATGATCTCGAGTTTCAGCTGACTCTCCAGATGAAAATGGATGAGGAAAAGTTCAACGCCCAGGAGCCCGCACCTTTAGCATCCCCGTTGCGCCAGAAGCAGTCGACGTTTAGCCGAGTCTTTGCCTCTCCACGCAAGCGGAAGGAACTTGACATGAAACACCAGCTCGCATCCCAGCAGCAGAAAAAGCAAGACCCTAATGCACTCGTCTGGGAACGCCTACGATCGCTCGTCGCCAAGGACGGCAGCTTCGCTCGCGCCTATACATCCCTCAGCGACCATGAAAAACATGCATATGGGCGGCCGTACACAGTCGATGTGGCTTGCTTCAATGAGTGGGCTATTGATGAACAACCAAGCAGTGTGAAGAGCAAGAAAAGTACCGCCAGTGGCATGTCCCAGCGTCGTCCTCCTTACAAGATTGGAAAATTGGAACTGCAACTATTGTTTGTGCCCAAACCGAAGGGAACCAAGGATGAGGATATGCCCAAGAGTATGAATACCTGCGTTCGGGAGATGCGCGAGGCGGAGACGGCATCGACCCGTAGCTGGGAAGGGTTCCTTTCGCAGCAAGGAGGAGACTGTCCGGTAAGTTCGCTTGGTTATATCATTTGTGGCTGGGACTGGTCTGACTTGAGCTTTATAGTACTGGCGCCGTCGCTTTTTCAAGCTTCAAGGACCCAAATTGACCGCCTACCACGAAACTACGCGTCAACCTCGCGCGACCATCAATCTAGCCAAGGCGGCCAAGCTAATCGATGATCGATCCACATTGACACAGAAGGAGACCACAGCGCGCGGTGGGAAGCGACGCAAGTCCGCCTTTGCTGAAGAGGAGGAAGGATATATGTTCGTAGAGGAGGGATTCCGCGTCCGCTTCGGTAACGGAGAGGTGATCGACTTCTACGCCGACAGTGCGGCCGATAAGGAGGGCTGGATGAAGGTCCTAGCGGACGCTGTCGGCAAAGGACCGTCTGGAGCTAACCAGGCCAAGCCATGGACTGAGCTTGTGCTCAAACGGGAGCGAAGCATGAAGACATCGCGACGAGAAACAGCAGATCGCTTCTCTAATTTCGGAGCCGCACCCCCTCCGCCTCCTGTCAAGAAAGATGTCAACATGGCACCTCCTCCAACGGCGCCGGCGCCGACAGCACACACAGCTTCCGCGCCACGACCAAAGCATAAGCACACACAGTCGCAACCCGAAGTTCGCAGCGCAGAATCTCGGCGCCAGAAAGCTCGTTCCTTGATCTTTTGATCCCGGGGCTTTTTCCTGTTTCCTACAGTATTTTCCATTCCTTTTGAGGATTCTTTCTTCTTTCTTTCTTGTTCTCCTTTCTCTTTTCTCTTTTCGATATTTTCGTTTTCACTTGTTTCACCGTTTTGCTCGTGGTGTCGGAGTCTTGTTTTGTGTATTATGCCTGGCATTGCTGGATACAAGACTCCGATCTCAGGGCATGGGCCTGGGCAACGCATCTCCCTAGCGATGTATTTGTGTTTCATTCTGCCGTACATTGAAGATACATAGCGCCGTTCCTTGATAAATATCTAATTTGTTTCCTTCTTCCATGACTAGCTTACCCTGGTCGTACGTCTGTGCTCGTGGTAAGGAAAGTTTCCTTACCGGAACGCTTCCCCGTGCAAACCTGGTCTTCCTTTGCATATCATCATTCTATCGTCTAGTTGTCGTAATCAAGCACTCACTCTGCAAGCTGTGACTCCTCTTGGCACCAGAATATCCTCGATCTGCCTCGCCAGCGAGGGATTAAGTGGTACAGCGTCCCGTGGTTTGGCCGGAATCCTCAGGTACAGTGTACGCGTAGGCTACAGTCATAGCTACTTAGAAACCTTATGTCGAACTCACCAGCATCGTGTCTCCGGGCCTATCCGAGTCTTGCTTCTGCAGCAAATAAATTGACGCTGCGAAAGCTTGCCCTGACGTGGTTTCAGGTGTAGAGTCTCTGCCCCAGACCAACCGGAACTTTCAATTCCACATGGAACCAGTCAAGGGGAAGTCTCTATCATTCAGGTTACTTCCAAATCTTGTTGACCTCATCAACTTGGAGTGACTCACTGTCGAAGACGTGATTTGAAGCTCTGAAGCTGTGGCGGGCTGGCATAAATCACCGCTCGTCTTTCCCCCAGCCAGCCCACAATCTTCTTTCTTACAACTACCTTCTCGTCCTATTCTTACTGCCTTTTCTGCCTTTTCTGTCTATCCTTACTTGTCTGCCTATTCCTACTTGTCTGTCTTCTGTCCTGCCTTGTCTTCTCCTCCTTCTCCGGGCCACGCATGGTTGGGTGGTTGGGCTGGGCCTGGGATTTCCTTTGTCTGCCATCTACTTGCCATCT
This sequence comes from Aspergillus asperescens, assembly GCA_027569075.1. Taxonomy (NCBI): domain Eukaryota; kingdom Fungi; phylum Ascomycota; class Eurotiomycetes; order Eurotiales; family Aspergillaceae; genus Aspergillus; species Aspergillus asperescens. The sequence continues at coordinate 205,303 of JAPDEH010000023.1, read as the reverse complement.
ACGTTATCCTATTTTCCGTTTTACCATTACCCTGCCATTCAGCGTGTCTTTCCTTCCCCTGATACTACACTATTAACCTTGTCACAGCCGTTTACCAACCGACATAGACAGGCCCTGGTTGGGTGGCAGGGACGGGCCTGGGACATCGGACAGCGGGGGGTGGGTTCGCTTTGTGACACAGTAAGTATACGATGCCTCTTTGGTACGAAGCACAGCTAACTTGGACCACACATCAACCGTACTCGCAGTTTCCAGGCCCTGGATGGGTGGTTGGGACGGGCCTGGGTTACGTCTATTTCAATCTACTCGGCATCTACTACACCATACACATGCCCTGGTTGGGAGGCAGGGACGGGCATGGGTTATCAGATGTGGGGGGTGGGGGTGACGGTAAGTATTTGATATACCGTTGGAATATGCTTTGCCTGACTTCATTGCAATTTACTTGGATTGCTCAAGCCCCGGTTGGGTGGTCGGGATGGGCTTGGGCAGCACCAACATCGACTTCGACAACGTCTACTTCAACATATCCGGCAATCTACTCAGCATTCAGCATTCACTATGTCCTGGTTGGGAGGCAGGGACGGGCATGGGTTATCAGATGTGGGGGGTGGGGGGTTGGTGGTAAGTATTCATTAACATGATCTTACCAGCTGCTTTGGCTGACTTCATTGCAATTTACTACGGTCAGTATCTACCATGCCCTGGTTGGGAGGCAGGGACGGGCATGGGTTATCAGATGTTGGGGGTGGAGGGGTCGGTTTAATGGTAAGTGTTCCTTTGATATGATAGGATTTTAGAATCTGCATTGACTGACTGACTTCATCGAGTATCGACTTGACTTGCTCAGGCCCTGGTTGGGTGGATGGGACGGGCTTGGGCAATACTCAACATCTACTTTGACAACATCAACGTCAACTGCAACTGCAACTGCAACATATCTAGGTATCTACTACGCATCTACCATGCCTTGGCGGGTGGCAGGGACGGGCATGGGTTATCAGATGCAGGGGTGGGGGGCCTAGTGGTACATGATATCATTCTAATGTGAGCATGATGAGCTTATACTGACCACGGTATGATTATCATTGATATTCCTTTTCTGCCTGGGCCTTGGGTGGGTGGGTGGCATGGGCCCAGGTTATAGTACTCCTTTGCCATCTACTTTAACTAGCATCATCTGTTTACACTCCATCTTCTCTTTTGGTCCTTCTTTAACCTATTGGATGTTACCTTTACTATATTCTTGGCCCCGGTGGGTGGTTGGGATGGGCCTGGGTGATACTTCATTCTACTTCGACTTCCTCCATTCTTCAGCACCGCACCATGCCAATTTCCTCTTTCTCCAACTTATTCTTTACTATCTCCTTAGTTCTGGCGGGTGGTTGGGATGGGCCTGGGTTGTATCTCTTCGTCTTCTTCATAACTTGTGTCTTTTATCTCTTTTGTGTCGTTTTCTCCTTTGCCGTCTACTTCGACTTGCTCCATTCCCATTTCATCCTTCTTCAACCCGTTCGGGATTTCTTTCACTGTCTTCATGGCCCTGGTGGGTGGTCAGGATGGGCCAGGGTAATAACCAACATCTTCCTCTTTTTCTCTCTTTTTCGCCGTTTTCGCCGTTTTCGCCGCTTTCGCCGTTCGCCTTCGTTGTCTACTTCGACCTACTCCATTTGACTACTCGATACTATACTGACAAACTCACTTGTCCTACTCGACATTTCTTTCAACAATTACCATGCCTTGGCTGGGCGGTAGGGACGGGCATGGGTTATCAGACGCAGGGGGTGGGGGGTGGGTAAGTCTCTTATGTCAAGTCACTGTATGCGTGCTTTGCTAATATGAGATAATATGATATATATCTCTGTACCCTTAGTAAGGGTATACAGTGCGATAGACCTTTACCGAACGCTTGTCCACTCCACTAAAAGGCACAATGGAAGATCAACAGATCTTCCAACAAGCGTACTACATCTGGCAGGCCAAAGGCCACAACATACAGGAAGGGCCAGAGTCATACTTTTCCTCTTTCCAATCAATTGCATCTACTCAAATTTACTCAGCGTAGGTTTAACTGCCAGCATGCGTCACCCAACCGGGACGGGCATGGGTTATCAGACGTGGAAAGGGGGGGGGGTTGGGTAAGTCTTTTCAAAATATCAAGTCAATATACACGGGATTTACTAATATATTATATCTATCTTTGCGCCGTTAATAGATATACAGGACGGGCATACCTTTCAATCTTTATTTAGCTAATTCCATGCCTTGGCGGGTGGTAGGGACGGGCATGGGCTATCAGATGCGGGGGGTGGGGGGTGGTAAGTCTTCAAGTAAACAATGCGTGAACTTAGGGCTAACTAACGTACATTATACACACTGCACCAACTCTCTGATTCAACCTGTCGGTTTTCCATTCTCTAAGCTTCTTCTGTTCCGATGATGTGAGATACTACAGCCATATCCCTGCCGCAGTCGCAACCATCGGCTGGTGGCGAGCGAGACGCCCCCGAGGCCGAACAAAGCATGGAGCAGACCGAGCTGAGGCACATGGAATCCAAAAGGATCATAGGCTCGGGGATTCTCCAGCTGCCTATCTCGGGTACGTTCGGTCTCCTGGACTGCATTGCTGCGCTGCTGACGTTCAGGCAGGGTTTGCCATGAGCTATGGTGTCGTCCAGGAGTATTACTCCGAGAGCTAGACCTTTGGAAGGAGACCGCAGCATCACTGGTGTGATTGGCACCACCGTGAATGGTGTCATGTACTCGGCCAGCCAGCGCTTTGCTTGCGGGTCCTCTTACGGGCCCGCTTATTCTCTTTACGGGACTTTTCTGCTCCTTGGGAGGTGGAATCCGAAGAGACTCTTGCCTTTAGTGTCGAGAGGTTCGGTCGGCTTGGGAATTTCAGTAGATTGGAATGACTCATCGAGTCATGTATAACTAACTGTCTCGGACTGTCTAAGATATGGCATCATGGATGGTTTAGAACTTACCTACTGTCGAATAGCTCCGACCTTCTCCAACTGTGCCAACGACATCACGGTCGGTCCAGTGTGAATACGATTTGTTCGTCCGTTAGCTCCGCGCTCTCTTGGAGTCCGGTGAGTTGATTAGAAATACATTCCAACGTCAGCTTGAATCTCTCCGAGCTATCATAAACTATAAAAGCCCACCCCACCTTATGTAGATATCAAGCGCCGCGTCTTTCCCCATCCATCAAGAACACCCAAAACACCTCAACAATGACTGACTCCGAACCCGTTCACTTCTTCGACCTCTTCTCCGACCTCCCAGGTCCGTCTCCGCAAGCTTGCCCCCGCGATTGAAACAAAAAAAAAAAAAAAAATTGAACTCACACAATCCAGGCCCCTCCAAATCATGGTCCCCCCACACCCTAAAGATCCGAGCAGTCCTCAACTTCAAAGGCATCCCCTACACCCAAAGCTGGACCTCCTACCCAGACGTCAAGCCCCTCGCCACAGACCAACTAGGCCTGCAACCAAACAACGAGGGCATCCCCTACACCCTACCGATAATCATCCACAAGTCCTCCGTAACCTCCAACCCCAACGGCGCCATGATGGATTCGATCCCGATCGCTATCCACCTCGATCAGGTCTTCCCGTCCCCGCCGCTCTTCCCGTCTGGTGCTGCGAGTTATGCCCTGCTTGCTGCTGTGGTTCAGCTTACGGATCGGTTGCGTCCTGGGTTTGTTGAGCTGGTCGTTCCTCGTGTTGTGGATCATCTGGACCCGCGGGGTCGGGAGTACTTCTATGAGACGCGGACGGCGTGGTTTGGGAAGCCGTTGGGGGAGGTGAGGCCGACGGGTAGGGATGCTATTGAGGAGAAGTGGAGGCTGATTGAGAGGGAGGCTGCGGTGTTGGTTAAGATGTTGAAGGGGAGGGAAGGGAAGAAAGGTCCATTTTTTGAGGGGGAAAAGGTCGGGTTTGCGGATTTGTTGTTTGCTTGTCAGTTGGCGTTTATTGGACGCTTTGATGAGGAGCTTTTTGGGAAGATCTTGGGGCTGGGTGATGGCGAGATTAGGGCTTTGTATGAGGCTTGCTTGCCTTGGTTGGAGGGGCAGGGGGTGGATAGGGAGTGGGATGTTCCTCGGTCTGTCTCGGCCTGAGCAGGCATTGGAGAACTCGCTGTAGTCTGTAGACAATATTCAGAAATCTCTTGTTTCCGCGAGACATGTTGCTGGTTTTATGACCGAGAGAAGAAGAAGAAGAAGAAGAAGAGGAAGAAGAAGCAAGGACCGAGAGTGACAGCACCTCACTGCCCCCCAACCCTCTTCAAATAAGCCGCCCATCCCTCATCCCGATATCTCTTAGCAGCCTCAACCGGATCCGCAGCCTTATAGATGCCCCTGCCCGCAATAATAAAGTCCGCGCCACGCCCAACAGCCGACTCAGGCGTCTGATACTGCTGCCCCAATTTATCCCCCTTATCCGACAAATTCACCCCCGTCGTAAAGACCACAAAGTCCTCCCCTTCTTCTCCTCCTTCAGCCCGCACATCCGTAAGCGCCCTCGTACTCACAAACCCCATAACAAACCCCTTATACCGCCGCGCATACTCAACCGACCTCTCTGTATACGTCCCCGTAGCCAAAGACCCCTTACTCGTCATCTCTGCGAGAATGAGTAGGCCACGCTCACTTGCATTCTCGAATCCGGGACTCTGTGTAACCTGCGCCAGGGCCTCGACGATCCCCTCGCCCGGTAGGATTGCGCAGTTGATGATGTGTGCCCATTCGCTGATGCGCAGGGCGCCGCCGTGGTACTGCTTCTGAACTGTGTTGCCGATGTCGATGAATTTGCGATCTTCGAAGATTAGGAAGTTGTGTTTTTGCGCGAGGGCTTGGAGGGAGGTTAGAGTGGTGGGGGTTAGGTCCGTTAGGATGTCGATGTGGGTTTTTAGGACGGCGATGTAGGGGCCTAGGCCTGTGGGAGGGGAAGGGGGAGGGATTGGGTTAGTGAGGAGTAATATTTATTTATTACGAAGGGGGAGAGGGAGGGGGGAGGGGAGGTACGGTCTGCGAGGTCGAGGAGTTCGGCGGTTGTGGTTACGTCTGCGGAGACGGTGACGTTCGTCTTCTTTGCTGAGGCGATGGAGAAGAGTTTCGCTGTGAGGGGGTTCGGGTGGTTGGTTGCACGGGTTGCGTAGGGGAGGTGGGATTTTGAGGACATGGTGGGTGGTTTTGTAGATTGTTTCTGGGTGGATTGAAGTTGAAGTGGGATGTAGATACCAAAAAAAAAAAAAAAAAAAAAAAAAGTCACCCCGCACCAGCGGTGGAACTTTTGCTCCGTCCCGATAAAATACAATATCGAACAAAGTACTTATACGAGCTGATCTCGCCCATCTCGCCCATCTCGCTCATGCTTGTGATTGAGGTCAATTGTCATACTAAGGTACTAGTACAAAGCCACTTTTCCATCCCCCGTTCACTCCTCCATATTACTTAGGTAGATGAACTACATAAAATCTTTCGCAACTCCGAAAGCGGCCAATCCCCAGAGCCCCGCCTGCGCAAACCAAAACAGACTGCCATTGTATCTCCCCTTGCCCTGTGGCTTACTCGTATAAACGTATCCATGCAAGAACAAAATGCGCAAAGCCACCCAAGCTGCGCCCAAACCAGCCGCCAATTGGGGGTACTTCAGGCCCGCAATCAGGATCGAGAGCATGGTTTGCGACGCGTTCTCAAGGTAATTGGCGTGGGCGCGTTGGGCGCAGTTGAATTGGTGGGCTTTTGGCTGTTTCACAATGAAGTATTAGTACTTTGTGGGTTATATTATAAGTATGCAGGGATGACGGTATACTTACGTTAGATTTACATTGTTCGACGGTAGCGTAGGTGTGCGGGTATGGGACTCCAGCACTTTTGCGGAGAGTGCCGACAACAGTGCCGTGGATGAAGCCTAGGAGGGGGATGGCACCAACGGAGACAGCAATGGCGTATCTATAAATATTGGGGATATAATCATTAGCATGGTGAGCTCAGAGCGATAACTAGGGTCGAAGCGTAAAGATGCAGTGTAACAGGGGCATACCCATAGGTTGCGGGGATAGAGATCTCGACCATGGTAGCGATTGGAGAATGATTTCCGATAAAGTGGATTGAAGCAATTAAGATTCAGAATAATCAGAGGCTTGAGATTCGCTTCGGGCTGCAGTTATGGCGTGATGGGTGTGCACTGTGATTGTGTGGAAGGGGAGGAGCTTATATAGTTTGGCGTTCTCGGGAGACGGACCAGCCAGTCTGTCCGGAACTTGGGGTCAGCCGCCTTCCGGGGTACACTCCGACTCGGATCTACGTAAGGAGGCTGTAGCCTATCCAACGTCCGTCTGGAATCCCTTCAAATTCTCGCTTTAAAGTGAGCAATCGTCAATTGATTGCTAATCAGCACTACGGGATAGAGGTACGATCTGCGTCGCCAACGGATGGTTTCGTGTCCGACCGCTGCTAAAGGTACACTTGTCCTCAACGACATTTTCCATTGTATTCGATCAATATCTAGCTGTATTTATATATAGGCAAGAGGTCGGCATATCGCCTAATTTAGTTTAAACCAACTACGGATGTGTCCTGCTGACACTGCCGTACTTCGCCTGCCACGCGAAGAAATAGAGAAGCGCTGCGAAAGGCTGCCCGACGACGCAGAAAGTAACCCAGAAAAACGAATTTCCAATCGCTTTACCCAGAGGGGTTTTGAGTTTCTCGAAGGGAGCAGTTAGAAGAATCAATGGTAACTGAAACAGCATTGCTAGGAACGCGACTCCTACTCGTTGTTAGCAAAAGCTCCAGAGGTTGGGTTGTCGAGAGCATACCAATCAGATTATGTGTAGGGACCCCCACAAGAATTTCATGCAGCACGGCGGAGACCGTGAAGACTACAGTACCAGCCAGAGTTGGGTTCCAGCCTCGCGTGACGAGCGGCATATACACATGCCGCTTCATGAACGCGTAGACAGGTCGATTCCAAGATCGCCAATACACGCCGAAACTCGGGCTATTCCACCAGTCCGTATAGAACTCACGGTCTCCAAAGCGCATGACTTCAGCTAGTCCGTTTAAGAAGGACTGGAAGAGGGCGTAGAATCCGGCAAGCCAGATCACGAGAGAAATCGTCGACAGTTTCAGACCTCGCTCCAAAATAGATCCAAAGTGTAGTACCGCGATCTTCTCGGTCGAGTTGCGCAGAAGGGGCGCCGCGTATTGTGCAGAGAGCAGCCATATAACCACTGTAAGACTAACGAACTCAAATAGGCGCTTCCCCACGAATGACCAGCGGATGCGTGGTGTGCGAGGATAAACGGGCTGGTAAACCAGCGTTGGCGCCAGTAGAAAGTAGCATAAATTTCCAAGAGTGATGTTCCGCGGATACGGACAAGATCGGTAGAGTTCTGGGATCTCAAAGTCTGTCGATGGAGAACCGAGCATGGCACGGCGTAGATCGCGGTTCGTCAGTGCGTAGGAATACGACTTGAGCGACACAATGATCACCTGGATCTCACAGAGAGTACCGATCCCGGGATGGTTTATATAATAGAATATAATATAGCTCGTCGCAGCCAGGCCGAAAAAGCTGATAATAGAGTGCAGTAGCGCAATAAAGAACCAAGTCCTTCTCGACTCACTTAAGATCCCATCTTCTTTTTTTGCTCGACCAATAACACGAATAGCATGCCCAGACGCAGCCAGTTCAATGAAGTAAGAGCATAGTAGTTGGCATGGAACTAGGGCAGAGATAATTGCCCCGATAACAACATCTTGCTTGCGGTAGTCGTGACACCTGATGCAGATCAAAACACCATACTGCACGCACGTTAGATAAGCGCAGAAATTGCGTGATATGTGTCAAGACTCGCCTTCAGGAAGTTTTCGATTACAAGTCGAAGATTCATGGCCACTAAAACGGCGAATCAGCAGGGAACTTCACACATCCATAAAGATAGCAATCTCACCCAGTACGACCACCATGAGATTCCGAAACCCGATAAAGCTTGTGGCCGTGGTCGAGTCACGGCTAAGGCATGAGTGTTGAACTTGTGAGTGGATGGCTACAACATGTCGATACTTGGCTGTCTTCCTTGGGGCCGGATGCTTTGGCCTGTTGTTGGAGGGCGAAGGGCGATTAGAGGAATTGATATTGTTGTTACTGTGAGTGCCGTTGGAGGAAGACACAGAAGTGGATGAAGAACTTTGAACGGCGTCCATCTCGCTCTAAAGATGTATGATAGGGAGGTATGAGGAATAAAGGGGAAATAATCGGTTTATAGCGACGAGGATCAATGGCTGTCAGCGAGATAACCGTAGAGCGTGTGGTATCTCTGTGACGCAGAGCACTCAGCCCTGCAGAATAATGTGGGGATCAACAGGATTAGATCATCGGATACGAATGACAATCGACAGCAGACCACAGTACAGTCAATTCATAACAGGAGACGGCCTGAGGAGCAACGGTAAGTGGCAGGCAAAGGCAGAGACAAAGGATGATGAGACCACGGCGGGGTGATCAACGCTTCTCATATTAATGTCGCAAGGGTTGAGCATAGGCCTCCTCGTCGACTAAGAGACAGGGGACAGCTGCATGTTGCGAGCTTGGACGAGTGGGATCCAGCGACTGAGAGGCAGCGCAGTCAGCGGCGGGGTCTCGAGAACTTGGAACTGTCGTGGACTAAAATAGTGGAGGGAGAGTTAGTTGGAGCTCTGGCCCGGCCCAATCATTCTTGCGGTGCGATCCCGTCGCCGTTTTCAACACCATCTCCCATATTATTATCACACCAACCTTGCAAATCCCACAGTTTATTATTCCGAGGTATTGTCAAAACCACGTCTATAGCAGATCTCGCTATATCAGCTCCGTTCTCGCCCGCCGTCGTCCAGCTTCTTCCGCCTTCACCCCTGTCATGGTCGCAGAGTTCGCCTGTTGCTCTGTCTGTTAGCTCAAGCTAACGCGTCGCCATGGCTTATTATGACGACCCTGGAAATGACTCACAGCCATTCGGGAGGGGCCAGGGCGGAATTCAAGGACCCCGTCGACCTAGTATGCTTCCAAAGTCTCCCTCCTGCGCGGGACTTTAGCTAACGACTCGCAGGGCTGGTCACCGATTATGGCTCCTCAATGGTACAATGGATGCGCAACCGGCGACCGAAATATCAGGGAGGCTATCGGATGGAGGTAGAGAGGCCGAGCGCGAGCTATGTGGTGGATGTAAGTGGTTACCAAACACGTCAAGACGACCACAGGTCTAATGGTTTTTATTGTCGCAGATGCTTCCTCCCCTCGCACGACTACACTCGCCGGTAGATACGATCCCCGTACGGCATTTACACCAGTCTATCGGAAAATCAAAAAAGCCGATCACGGTCGTCAGGTGGACTCCAGAGGGAAGGCGCCTCTTAACTGGCGGACATACTGGAGAGTTTATGCTATGGAACGGCACAGCATTCAACTTTGAAACCGTTATGGATGTAGGTCGATATTCTTTGCTACGGAAACTCGGAGGCTGACCATCATAGGCACACTATGACCAATTGCAAGCTGGAGTTACATCGTTAGCGTGGTCGCACAGTAACGACTGGTTGATTTCTGGAGGACAAAAAGGCGATGTGAAATATTGGAGGCCGAATTTCAACAACGTCGAGACAATAGACGACGCACATCATGACGCCGTACGGGATCTAGCTTGGTCACCTAGCGATACGAAATTTGTCTCGGCCTCCGATGACACGACCCTCAAAATCTACGATTTCACAACGAGAACATGCGATACCGTCCTGACCGGCCATAACTGGGATGTCAAATCCTGCGACTGGCATCCGACAAAGGGCCTGCTTGTTTCCGGGTCGAAGGATCATCAAGTCAAATTCTGGGACCCCCGCACCACCCGCTGCTTGACGACGCTTCACAGTCACAAAAACACTGTGACCACTACCAGGTTCTCGCGGGTGAACAGCAATCTTCTTGCAACTTCGTCGCGCGACCAGACGGCAAGGGTCTTCGATCTCCGCATGATGCGGGACATTTGCATTCTCCGCGGTCATGAAAAACCAATATCTACGCTCACATGGCACCCAATCCACTGCTCTCTTCTTTCAACCGGCAGCGAAGATGGGTCCTTATACCATTACTTACTGGACGAGCCCAATCCACCCGCCGGCCAGTTGCCTACTATCGCCCCTTACGACAGTCCGGACCCAGCGAATACACCAGCCCAGGTAATATACCCAGCTCATCGGGTACAATATGCCCATGCCGCAACCATTTGGACTTTGGACTGGCATCCTCTAGGTCATATCCTTGCTTCCGGTTCGAAAGACAACTTTACTCGCTTCTGGTCTCGTTCCCGACCGGGAGAGATAAGCTATTTGAAAGATAGGTTCCACATTGGAGAGGAGGCCGCGGAAGCACAGGGGACATGGAATCGCAATTTTGGAAGAAGACAGATGCGCGAGGAAGAGGAACAAGAACTAGAAGACGAGGAGGATAGCCTGGTCGACCAAAGAAAATCTACAGGGACGGGTCTTCCTGGCATACAGACTGCGCCTCAGCCGGACGGGCTGGGCTCATCTTTACTACCAGGCATTGGCGCCGCCCAACCTCCACCGCCACCTGGACTAGCCGCTTCTATGGCCCATCCTCCAGCAAACGCTTTCCCTCCAAACCCTGCCTTTCCCGCATTCCCTTTTGCGGGCCCCTTTTCTGGGGCTCCTACATCGGGGACTCCGCCCATGAATCCGCCCAATGTCGACCTCGCGGAGCTTCAAAAACAGCTCGCTGCGCAAGGAATCACACTGCCACCCGGGTTCCCTCACCATTTTACTCCTGTGTCGGCGCCAATGAGCGGTGGTGGGCTCCCTGGATTACAGGGAGGTTTCCCTCCTGATAGCAATTATGGCCGGTGATTAAAAATCAAAAAACGACGCGACATTCGACAAGTGCGAGATAGAGTGGCGCAACGGCGGGTAATCTTCTCAGACAACAGCATGGCGAGGGATATGATCTTATATATGAATGTATCATACCATCTCGACGCGTTTTACCTGTTCCTATTCGGAGCAGAAGTTGCATTTTCGGCGTATTGTTTCTGATATATCCCGGCACAATCAGTTCCAAACTCTGATATCAATGACCAAATCCTTACCATCGTACAGTCCACATTCATAATCCACCTGGCACGGGGAAACTCGACAGTATCAAAACCAGAATATTCACGCCGCCCCAGATAATCGGAATCCACGTAGACATTCTAAAATTCCCCGCTTCGTATACGGAGCCCAGCCTGTAATTCTTAGCATATGCAGCTCACATTTCCACCAATGCCCAAATTCAAATCCCAGCGAGACTTACATGCCTCCAACGATGCTCCCCGCTAAAAGCGCTTCGAGAGCCCCGATGCCGGTATAGACCACAGGTACCGCTAAACAAATCCTCCAATTCCGGCCTTGCATGACGAGCGCACAGGCAGCCACAGCCAAGCAACAGCTTATATAGAAGATCAAGGTCCAGTATAGTGTGAATCGCCAAATGTCTTTGGTATGGTAGAGATAGAAGGCGACATTGCTGCGGCCGGGGAAGGGATCATAGAGTGACGGGAACGGAGGTGTCACGTAGTTAATTGGTACGCGGTTATTCGCCATATTGAATAGGCGGAGACAGTGGCGCCTGTCATTGGGGGTGTCGAAGTAGAGCTGGGAAAGTCACCATGATATCGATGTCAGCTCAGAGTAGGGGCTGTTCTTGATCACGGCCTCTGCCTGAGACTGATAGCTTTGATTGGGGGGGCCCGTTTGCACTGTTTGCTCTTCAAGGTACAGTAACCTCGGCAGGTGATCCGTCCGGCGTCGTTGGCATTAATTGTCCGCTGATTACTTAGCCCATCATGGGCATCCCTTCTACCCGGCACAGTTTCTCTCCTATGCCATCCGTATCAGCCATCTCGGGGTGTGCTTCTTAACATGGCAACAGAGCGCTCTTTGGGCGCTTTACTGCGTTCCCTTCAAGCTCCATCTGACGCCCAAGATGGGTTAACGTACTACACCCGATAAGCTCCTCGGTCCAAGACAAGAATGCGCCAACTGACCTCTGTTTACCAGCTTGCTCCCGACCGCAACAAGCCTCCTCGCAGCTCTCAATAACCCATTGAATATTACACTACTCGCTTCGCAGCTGCTGACAGCTCCAGCAATATGGAACCAAGCCGTCGACCTCCACACCTGCCGGAGGATTATCAGCGTCTTCAACACGGCCGCCATGGCAATTCTCCAGAGCGAAGAATCCGAAGACCCACGAATTCCCTGGGGAGGTCCAGGACCTAAGAAATTGGACCGTGAGCAATGGGTCAAGGCGGTTGTTGGCGGTGCTGATGAGAAGTCACCGCGATGGAGGCATCTACTCTTAATCGGTGGTGTCTTGTTAGGATTTGAAGGCCAGGATAGACAGGGATTGCCGTGGAATGTTCGGAAGAAGCTAGAGTCTGCTCTTGTCACGGCAGCACAGCTCGCTTTGGAGGAATTGAACCCACATGACGAGATCGATGGTCGCTGCCTCACTATGGTGTTAAATTATTCCTTTGAACTCCTATCGGACTTTGAAAGGGGCAGACTGGACTATGATCGGCTGTTGCCAGTCATGGTTCAAACGACATTTTTTTCGCCGGAGGGTTTTGAAGGCGCTTATTTCCTCGGCTCTATTGACCAGGACATCATTCAAACTCCTTCGAAGCGATTTGCATGGCCACCGCAATCTTCGACTGTTCACCGAATAACGGCAATATCTTCCAGCCCGCTTATTTCTGCTTTGGGTCCGCTTTCTAGGCTGATTTCTCATGCTGTCGAGAACGTTCGGGATCCCAAATTAGTTGCGCGATCAGTCGACCAGATTGCAGACTTTGTTCGGACTTTGGCGGTACAATGGCGACAGAACAAGTTATCGGAGGTTGATAGGGCTGAAGAAGCTGAGTTTCTGGAGCCAGAGTCCTTGCAGAGCACAATACCAAACCTATGGAAGCTGCTCCGCAATTGTCTGTATTCCGTGGTCATCATTCTTCGGGCTGTTTGTGGACGGGTGATCAACGACCGGGGACTAGCCTCAGACAAGAGTGAGTACCCTACAGACCTCAATGGTACTTTACTTGCTAATGGTACCTTAGGTGCGCCATTTATCTCAATACAAGCTCTCCACACCCTTCGCAACTTATATTTCGTATCCTCTCGAGTCGGCCCGAACTCCTCTTCTCAGCACAAATTCGTGACACTAACAGCCGTGGATATCCTTGCTCATTATCCCGACTTGACCGAAAATTTCCTGAGGAGCATTAAGCCAAGCGAGCTCGGCAAAATCCCTGCTCATCCTCTGGACCGATCTCTTGATTTATTCTTCCTGAATACCGCCGAGCTTTTCACAACCGCCGTCTCGCCGAAGTTCAGCGAGGACCTGCTCATACAAGCTGCCCTGCCATACCTCCCCGCAGGCGGAAACAATCACCTTCTCGAGATATTCGAGGCCGCTCACAGTTTAGCTCTTGCCGTCTTCGCAATCCCTAATAATGCAGCCGTGGCCGCAAAACACCTCCCCTTCTACATAGACAACCTCTTCGCCGTAAGTCATCAATCACCACCCACCCATATATCCCCACACCCCTTAGACAGCCATACTTATTCAAAATCCTTCACAGGTCTTTCCCACCAATCTCTCCGGCCGCCAATTCCGCCTCGCCTTCAAAACGGTGCTCCAAGTCACGGCGCCACCCTCCCCAATCGCAAACCGCCAACGCCTCCTCCCATCAATCCTCCTCGAAGTCCTCTACGACAGGGCGCTCAACAACGCCTCTACCACCGCGCTACAACCCTCCTCCCAGACCTCCAACTCCGCAAGCCCAGACCCAGAGATGGCCCAAGAAGTTCCAGTCCCGCTCTCCGAACAGGCAGTCCTAACCCTCGCCCTCATCGATAGTCTCTGCTTTCTCCGCGTTGAAGACCTGGAAGAGTGGCTTCCGCTGACAGCAAATTTGATAAATGCTGTTCCGGCGCCGGAGATGCGCAAAGTCTGTGTGGAGCGGTTCTGGGATACGTTGAGTAATGGGGAGATGGATGTTGACAGGGCGCATTATTGTGTTACTTGGTGGAGTACGAAGGGTGGAAGGGAGGTGATTTTGTTTGGGGGTGAGACTAATGGAATCGCGCATGGCGATGATCAGGATCAGGGGGCTTATATGAGTGGCGCAGTTGGGGCGGTTGCTCCTGAGAGTAAGCTCTAGAGGAGTATATACTGATGTTGGAACCGGGGGTTGTTTAGGATGGCGTTCGATACCGCCGAGGTTGTGCTGGTAGCATGTTACATCGCTATAATATGCTTTGTATCAAGACTAGCACGATGTACATATTATATCCTTCGTACATAGCCGATGGAACATGATCCAATGAATGCACTCATCATGGAATACCCGGAATCCCAACCGTAGTCCTCTTCTTATATGTCACATACTCATCCCCGAAGAAATCAATCAAGAAGCGCTCCTCGCCTAGGCAGAACGTTAACCGGATGTCCAGTTTCAAGAACGGGGGAGGTAGGAAGGAAGTATAGGTAGGTACTCACTTTGAATCCGATGACTGAAAAACTTCCACAACACAACCGCATACCCAAGCAAGCAAATCACATTCCCTAACACCAATTGTGTCCCTATCCCCCACCAAAAAAACCCAAAGTAACTCGGATGCCGTAGAACCGCATAAACCCCATGCGTAACAAGGGTGTGGCCCTCCTTCCGTTCCACCTGCACCGTATGGTTGAAATTACTCCCCGCCTGCGCCATTGCTAGTGTCCGCACTGCCTGGCCGAGGCCCACAAGGAACAGGCCGGCAATAACCTGGACCTTCACCCCGTAGATGGGGGCTGCGAGGTCGAAGTAGGAATCATGGGGATAGAATATGTAGGCGAGGAGACACTCGATGGCGGCGGAGGAATGGGCGACGTTGTAGGCCCAGCCATTCGAGGAGAGGAGGAAGGCGGAAATGTTTGCGTAGCGGGTGTTATAGGCAGCTGTGATGTAGTATTCGAGGAAGTGGAAGAGACATAGCGAGAAGGCGAAGAAGGGGAGCCGCCAGAGGTAGTGGATTGGTTGGCGGAGGATGAGGACGAGGGTGAGAGAGGCCGCGAGGCCGAGATTTGTGCCGAGGAGGAAGGCGCGCAAGGAGATTCCGGAGAGAGATTTGGAGCCGGATGGGCGGAGTAATGTGTCGGTTGTAGTGGTGGTGGTGGGCGTTGGGGATTGGGAGGGTGGACGCCAGCTTGTGTACGTTGCAGGGGGATCGGGAGATGAGTCGTTGGCCATGGGGTCGGTGTTGTTTGTTGTAGAGAGTGGGAAGAGTAAACTAGAGACGAAGCATGGCAGATAGGAACAGAAGAATAATGGGGAAGGAGGAGAATCTTAAAGACTCGGGTGTGCTGGGAGAAAAAAGCGCAGGGACAATTGGATTTGGGTGCGGACAACAATATCAAGATTCAAGCCTCTGGAACCAATCAATGTACTCCGTACATCACGCTATTTTCGCTATTTTCGGCCCTCTGTGTATTATAATGCAGCCACATGGAGTTTTTCGAGACCTAGACCTCTTCGGGCGTTTGTTTGTCTAGAATACAGGATTATTATTCAACTTGCTACGAAGTTATGACCTAGATAATAATGATATCGGAGCTGGAGCCACTTGTACCATGCCATAAATGGGATAGTCCCACATCCAAGGCACCGATGTATAGTTGACCAACTGGCAAGCCATCTCCAACTCCGGTTTAACTTCACCGCGCATTCGGAGTCTGGATCGATTGCTACAGTAGTACCTAGAGCCACTCAGCCAAGATGGCCGACACAGAAAAAGATAAGATGCTGCGGGGAGAGCTCTATCGCGCCTTCACCCCGGAACTGACGGCCGAGCGGGCTCGTTGCCGACACGCCTGCCTTCGATTCAACAACGCCGGCGAAGTCTCTAGACGGCATTTACTCGAGCTCTGGAAAGAGTGAGTGCGAAATATGCTCACGCCAATGTCAACCGGATGATGAGCCGTTGCATATCTCCGATTCCCGCCCTACTGGTCGGCGAATATAGTCCTTGCTGACGTGGACGTAAAATAGTATATCTCAGGACACAACCCCTCTTCCACCGGCCAAAGAGGATCCCGCTGAAGACGCCGCTGTCCTGGAGAACGAGCCTTGGATTGAGCAACCCTTCAGAGCTGACTATGGGTACAATGTGAAAGTCGGCCAAGGCGCCTTTATCAATTTTGACTGCGTCATTATCGACACCTGCCTGGTGACGATCGGCGCTCGAACCCTGTTAGGACCGAAAGTGAGCTTGTACAGCGGGACACATCCTCTAGACCCAGATCTACGCAATGGCACTGCAGGCCCTGAGACGGGAAAGGAAATTCATATTGGCGAGGACTGCTGGTTAGCAGGGAATGTGACTGTTCTTCCCGGGGTGACGATAGGAGATGGTGCGGTGATTGGAGCAGGGAGTGTGGTTACCAAGGTACGATATATCTCAGTTGTCCATTCGAGGGTTCGATTTTGACGGATGTAGGACATTCCTGCGTGTCACCTTGCGGTAGGAAATCCCGCTCGAGTCATTCGCAAGATTGAGCGCTCTGGAGGCAAGTAGATACTGGTGTCGCCTGGAAGCTTCCTTATTCTAGATAAATGTTGATTGACCACACATCCAGACCTCTGAGAACTCATTTATATCCTTGTTCAAGCAGTGAGGCGGGTTCAAGACAGGAACTGTACTTTTGCGCCTTTGCCACCCCTTATATATCAAAGGCGCCTTCTAGTCGCCTAGCAATTGTGCTTGAATTCCTTACGTCCTGTAAGGGGTTGGAAGGAAGATTCTTCCAGAATCTAGAGACACGAGACAACAAATCATTTAGGAAATTTTTTTTTTTTGTTTGGCGTCTATCAAAGTAGTCTAGCCAGGGCTACCAGGCCGCCAGGGTATCGAGGGAGCCGTAATGGGCTGAGAGTCCGAGACATGTCTAAAGAATGCCAGGAGCTTCCTCGCGGGTTACTTGATTTTGCTCGAATATATGTGACATTCCGTTTCGTTTCCAGGACCCGTGAATGTGGTTTCTTGTGCTTCTAGCTAGCTTCCTTGCTGGTATATATATAGTTTACCTCCTCTAGTGTCGGGTTTAGTCCGGTTGTGATGAATGTTTTTGTAAACTAATAAGATCGAGCTAATTAAAGACGAACCAAGATTATACTTTTGATTACCTTCTGTTGATACCAACCTGTTGACAAGAGAAACTTGATAGATGGTGTGAGAGTCTTGCTTGCGCCCGCTGAGTAGCTTCTCCACCGCCAACGTCAGAGCTGCTCTCACCAGCTCCTTCACTGCCTTCTGTAAAGACACAAGACTCTGGCTTTCGGGGTTTTCTGCTCAAAGAAATCTGAGCCAAAGAGTCGCAATCCTTTCATCGGTCAAGATTCCCTGGCGTTAGTTCTGCCTCCATTTTTATCTGTTGTCTCTTTCGTTTCTCTTTTTTTTTCACTCTTGCTCTCCGTCATTTAGGTACCTACCACCGACCTCACCTATTGCTCGTTCCCAGCTCTTGCCTCACCCCTCCCTCATCATCTTCCGCTTCATAATCTCCATTAATTAACAAGTCTGTGCAAGATAAACCTTCCCCGTCCTCGAAGGTCGAGCTAGGAAAATGTCATGGCAGCTGCCCCGCTAGAGAGCTCTAGCACCCCGCCTGACGCTACATCGAGCGACACGACGCGTCCCTCCGGCGATTCCATGGAAGAAATCGACCCCCAGTCCACTCGGAAACGCCCTCGTCTCGATAGTGGAAGCGGCGCTTGCGAATCTTTGCCTGCCCCCGACGAGACGTCAGTCCCGCACTCTGGAGCTACCCCGGATGCTCCTGCCATAGCGGAGCAGGAAGCCCCCGTGCCAAACCGCCCAGCTAGTATGATAACTATCAACATGAAGTCCCCTACCACTGCCGGCAACCGCTCCCCCGAACCCGAGGATACTCCTACCGGGGAGCCCAACGCGGACGCCTCCGCACAGCCCAGCGGCGAACAACTCACAAATGTCGTATCGCTATCGTCTTCCCCTGCCCAGAGTCCGGAGATCGAGGTGGCGGAGCTGGAAGATATGGATCAAGATCCTAATACTACGAGTTGGAAGTCATTAGGAGAAGCCTTGCGCGACCCTTTGGTGCCCGACGTAGTCCAGCTTCGTGAGCAGGTCTATTTACCGGAGACTTTCCCTCCGATCGACCAGGATCGGGAGCCGCACGAGAATCTAGAGGAGATATGTGTCATTATTGAAAAAGGTATGGAGTTCTGCAGTCTCCCGCAGTCTGCAATGTTGCATCCATGAACTGAGATGGGCATCTAGGATCCGAGCATGATAATATAGTCTTCAATGCGGTGAAGCAATGGTTTGATGACGTGGTAAACTCCCTAGAACATATAACACATGAGACATTCATGGACGCGCGTTATTTCTGGGATGAAGTGCCAATGCTGGCAGATAGTTTGCTTCGCAGAGTGTAAGTGGCCCTAGGAATCCCTTCTATTGTCTCCAAATCTGAGCGGAGACAATTCCGTGGAATGCCTTTGACCAAGACTAACGTGTATGTAGCGACGAGTTTCAGCCGGATGACAGCGGGGGGTTCTGGGAATGCATAGAAGGATTTCTCATGGACTACGCCCAACTGTCTCTCCATCTAATTCGCTTGGACACTCTGCTCCTAAGACAACTGGTTAACGAAACCGACGTGCAAGGACAGGATATGGTATCGCGGAATTACCTTTCGTCTTTGGGATGGTCGTTAACCTTCGATAAAATTCCTTTCTACGCTACTATGCAGAGACGATACGGACATGAGGCTTTAAATATGGTAGCCCGTCTTAACGATCGAATCATATCTGCTCCATTAAATGGTGCCCAGTGCCTCTCAGATTATACATCCTGCCTCATCGAGCTTCTTCCGCGCTGGCCTCAACTTTCAACGACCTTGATTCATACATTGAAGGTTGCGCAATCACTGGCGGAATCAAGCAATAATCTCAACGGGTACAACGCAGATAACCATTCGTTGGAGTCTCCTGAACATCAGCAAGCTATGGACACGGTATACAGCCTCATACGTTCTGTAGATGAGGTGTACCAGTTCCACATCACTAAAAAATCTCCTTGGGTAACTAATGAGATTAGTCTCTCAATGTTTCGTCTTCTTTCATCTACCTATCTGGCCCTTTGCAATCAGCGCACAAGTATCGCCTCACATATTGCCAATGATCTATCGATACGTGCTCCTGAAGATACCCCGCTAAATAGCCTCCCATTCATCATCTTCTACGGCTGGAGATTCGGCGTCCTCCGAAAACACATTATGGATGGCCGAATGGAGTTGCGTGTCGTTGGGATTGAGACAATGCAGGCCGATTTCGTCAGCGTCTACACGCAGTATATGCGGAAAGACCATATCGCTGGGCTGCATACCCCTATTGTCCAATTCATGCTCAAGTTCCTGAGGGAAAGCAGGATCGTCGAGTATATCGTCGGCATCGAATCCCATCCCCAGCTGATTGGCAGGAGCCATAATATTGTCGGCTTTCTCGTCGTTACCGGCACATACACTGATGCCGATACCGACACGATTTGGAAAACGGTCACAGAGAGTCCGGACCCACGAACGGTGTCGGAAGTGCTCGGAATGCTAGTGAAAACGTTTCATCTGCATGGTCCTGACTTTTCCGGTCTGCTCTATATATGTTCCAAGCTGCTAGAGCTTCCCCTGACTCATTTCGACCCCCGGATGGTGGAATTCTGTGAACAACTCTTCCCCTTCCTGCGCGAAAAGACTTCCGACAGACAGGACTCTTTCAACACGCCGCACGTTGATGTAAGGCCTTTACATCTATGCGTACGTCTGATACGCGAGAGCGCTGCGACTGAAGACCTTGCTGTGGACCACAAGACCCTCTTGCAAAAGTTCGCTGGTGCTCAATTAAGCTCCTTTATAGATGTCGGCCTGAGCGATGTGGATAAGGTGGATATTTACGAGAGATGCGTTCAGGATATCGCCGAAAGGAACCAGTTCAGCGTGGGCAGTATTCAGGCCCTAAATGCTCTTCTCAACAACCAAGATTCTCAAGAGATCCGAAAACTTGCTACAGAATTAAATCTTACATATCTGGTCATATCCGAGGTTGCTGAGGTGGTGGAAGGAAACCAAATCGATTTCACAGATACCTTCTCAAGGACTGGGTTCATTTCGCGTGTTCATATGCTAGCACGGATTATCGAAGGGGTACCAGATTCTATCAGTCCGGAACTCGGTGACATCTTATGGCAGAAAGTCTTCATGTCTCAGTCCCTTCCTCAGCAAGGAAGAAGAATTCTTTGGGAGATGTTCTGTGGTATCACTCGGCACACTATGATAGAGAATCAGTTCATTGACCGCTGTATTGAACACTATCTCCCTGAGCTGTCCCCTGCGGATTATTCCCCTGAGGTGCTCGCCTTTGCCAAGCAGAGTATTACTTATGAGATTCGTTTCAACCCCCCACCGTCAGTCGCCGAGAACGAAGTGGTCTCGATTCCCGGAATGGATCGAATATGGAACTTTATTTTGACTGCGCCTCCAAGTTCAATCGAAGCTGATGCGACTGCTTTCGCTATAGAGGTTTATCTCGACCATAACATCATTCATCGTTCCCCGCGCTCCTCTGTTGAGGCGACGCACATGGCTTTGGTTGACCGCTGTGTAGATCAACTCAAATCTGCCGCATCAAAGCTCAAAGCGCACAAGCCTGACTGTCCAGATGTCCAGGGAGAAAAGATGGTGGTGGAAGCGCCCAATGACGGACCGCTTGCAGATGAATTAAAATTTAGCCGTTCGCTGTTCTTTCTTCGACAATTTCTGCAAGCCTTACGCACTCGGCCTAAGTATAGTCCACCGCAAAACTCACCTCCCAATCTACCAATACAGCCGTTGAAAGGTGAGTTGATCGATATTCGCTACCAGGCGTTTGATGGCGGTTCACGTTCAAGAGTTCGCTCGTTATCGGTTGGAGATCTGTCTACAGCGTCTGAATTTGTTGAGACCCTCATAAAGGTTACAGGGTTTTCCAAGCTTATGACGATTTATTCAGGACAAAGGGTTGACTTCCTTGAGAAGCCTGAGCAGACGCTTCGAGATTTGAAGCTGGGGTCAGGATTGCTGATTGTCCGGAAAGATCCGAGTTGCCGTGGGACGGCTGGACGAAAACTCCAGCCCTTGACTTCGGTTGATACTGAGGTGTTGAAGCATTTTGATGATCTCTATGATCTTCTCAACCTTGATGACCATCTCGCCCGAGAGGTGCGTATTAGTGTTTCTATTGTTCCCTGTTCATATACTCATTCTTTTTTGGCAGATATACGAATTCCTTGTGGTCTTTCCACCTCAAGAAAAGGTCACGAACCTCGTTAAGTCAACTGACCAAACCGACGAAAGCATGTTCCCCATGGCCAAGCCATATAGCTTTCTCTACTCTGTCAACGCACTTTCCGATTGCCTTCGACAGGAAGCTCTTGAGGTTTGTGGCCCCAAAACGTCGCCAATCCAGTCTTGCCGAACATGCTAATGATGTTTATCAGCCATCTCCAAGCGAGCCGTTCGTGTCTCATAGTGTTCGGGTTGTTGTTGCCGCCCTAACGCGCCGTGAAATATCGGAAACGCTAGCAACTTCGCCTACGAGCATCCTATTCGCTAGTAGCTTGATTGAATGCCTTCTTTATGCGTTGATGGGTAAGTCACCAGACTCGGCATTTTTAGTTCGATCTTATGGTTGACTCATTATTAGTGAAAGCACCTGTATCGGGCGATGTGCCTCTAATCCCAGACTCCACCGCTCTGGTTACTCAGTCACTCCGTGTTATGGAGGTTGGGCAAAGTCTACCTGCCACTCAGCTCCCGGAATTCAATATACACAAATTGATCTGCTACACTTTCGCCGTACTTATCGAAGGGTCTATTCGAGACTCCAGCTTCTGGGCTGCAACAAAGCAGCAAGTCAAGTTTGACCAGCTCATTTTCTCTCTTTTGATCGAGGAAAGCCGTCAGCCTATTCGAAAGGGGATCGCGGACAATATTTCTCTTATCTGTAGCCCTTCAAAGCAGCTCAAGAGACCCAAAGTGCCGGCCTCACAAGCACAAGAAACACGAGAAGCGACACTCCTGGAAACCCCCGCCAGGATTGATATACTCGCAACAATATGGGATGCCTTTGTTTTTACATTCCCACGTGTTCTAGAATTCTCAACACAGTCCCAAGAATTCTTCGAAATCGCTTACACGGTGTTTTCCTCAGTCGCGGAGAAGTCGCCTCACGACTTGATATTCAGCGAGTATCTCAAGCAATGGAGCGGCATTATGCTCAACCACAGAACGAGCGAGGTTTGTGCCATATCCTGATATCTGACCCATTCGTTCAGCTAATTCTGTTGAAGTTTGTTGGTAGGGAGCCCGTGGATCATATTGTCCTCGGCTTTTCTCGACTCTTAAAGTCTTGCTTGGATATTGCGAGCTCATCTAATATTACGCTCGATACCTTGTAAGTGAATATATCCTCTCATACTACCCCTTTGCATTGCTAAGAAAATCAATTCGCAGCAATCTTACGGAGCAGCTCTTCGATACCTACCTTTTCCCAGACCTTTCTATGCCGTTATCCGAATTGATTACCCCACAAATTCCCGTTATGCACACCCAAACACGACAAGAACTTTATACTATAGTTGGTCTACTTGCAAAGTACGATAACAACTATACTCAGCTTGTAGGGCGATTGGAAGATATCATCCCGCAAGGTCCGTACCATGTAGCCTGCCAATATTTCTTCGACTGACAAATATACCACAGATCATACGTATCAGTTTGGTTGGTGTTTTGACCGACAAAAATTAATTCGTGCACCAGAGGGTTATGCTGGGTTGAGAAACTTGTCGAACACATGTTACTTGAACTCGCTTTTAAGCCAGCTATTCATGAATGTTAGGTTTCGTGAATTCATGCTTGGGCTTAATCTTACGGATTCCTCCACATCCCAGAGACTGCTTGATGAAACCAAGAAAGTTTTTGGATATATGCAGGAGTCTTGGCTTAAGAGCGTCGACCCTCAGGGGTTTGTTGATTCAATTCGGACTTATGATAACGAGCCCGTGGATGTGACTATTCAAATGGATGTTGACGAATTTTACAACCTTCTATTTGACCGTTGGGAAGGTCAGATATCCAGACCTGAGGACAGGAAGAGATTCAGGTCGTTCTACGGTGGTCAGCTCGTCCAACAAATCAAATCCAAGGAGTGTCCCCACATCTCAGAGCGTCTTGAACCCTTTTCCGCCATTCAGTGTGACATCAAAGGAAAGGCAAGCCTCGAGGAGAGCCTGCAGGCTTACGTCGAAGGGGAAATAATGCAAGGAGGTAAGTCCATAACGGTCAACCCCCCTTTCGTTGGTCATGGCCTTATAATTGTTCGGCAGATAACAAATACTCCTGCACCTCTTGTGGACGTCACGTTGATGCTGTGAAGCGGTATGTTTCAGCTGTTCTTGACTTCATTTTGCGATACTGACTTTCATACAGGGCTTGTCTTAAAGATGTGCCTGACAATCTCATTTTTCATCTTAAACGATTTGACTTTGATATGGTAACCATGATGCGCAGTAAGATCAACGACGAATTTCAATTCCCCGAGCGGATAGATATGACGCCTTTTACAGTCGATTACCTTTCGGACTCGACTGGCGACGCCCAGCAGGACGTTTTCGAGCTGGTTGGCGTCCTGGTACATAGCGGTACCGCTGAATCCGGCCACTATTACTCGTACATCCGCGAAAGACCTACCGCGAACGGAAGAGGCACCTGGGTAGAATTCAACGATTCTGATGTTAGCAGATTCGACCCGGGCAGGATCGCAGAGCAGTGCTTTGGCGGCTACAGCGAGTCTCTCCATTCCGCCTCTGTGGGACAAGTCCGTTTCAACAAAGTTTGGAATGCTTACATGCTGTTCTACCAACGCGTTTCAAGCATGGAATCTGAAAGGTCAACCTACAATGCGGTAGACAACCAGTGTCCTGTGCGCGCCCCTCTGCCAGTGCCGCTTGCCAATCATATTGTGATGGAAAATGAGCTATTTGTTCGGACCTACTGTCTTTTGGATCCATACTATTCTCTTTTCATTCGCTACCTTTTCACACAGCTCGGTGAGAACAGACTTGCAAAGAGCGAATCGAAGACAAAGTTGGACCGGTCGATGATTCTCATCGCACTTGACACTTTGGAACAGTTGATTTCTAGAACGAAAGAGGTGACAGGGTTTGATGCCCTTGTTGGGGATATTTACCGGGTCATCAACGAAATTCCGAAGGGACCTCACAGAGTTCTCCAGTGGGCTTTGGAAAGGCCAGCTGGGATTTCCCACCTTTTGAAGAGTCCACACCCACAGGTCCGCAACAGTTCAATCAGACTCTTTGTACACGCATTGTCGAGGCTTCGAGAACTCTATATGAATGCGGAAGACGGAAGTCTTGAGAAGGAGAAGTGGAATGCTTTCTACCAAGATGGCCTCGAATATGTCACTGCTACCCTCGAGGGCATGTGGCCGACGATGCACACAGTCGGTCGCTCATGGGATGATTACTTTGAGTTTTTATTCTTGATTGCAAACTTTGGCGGTCAAGAAACCGGAATAATCCTCGACCACGGATTCCTCCTTAAATGTCTAGAAATGGTATGGCTTGATTATGAGGACTCTAGGAGGTTAAAACGCCAGTACATTGCCTATTCCAAACTCCTCGAGAAGGGCCGGAAGTTTTCGCATCGGAAACTTATGGACCTCATGTCGGTACTGCTCGCATGGATCGATTTTACCGTACGGCCGGTTTCAGATGATGAACGAGAAGTGCTTTCAAATGATAAGTTCTCACTCACACTCGCAGAGAGCGATCTCATTCGGCCTTTGGGAGCACACAGGGAGCTGGTCGTTCTGAAGAAGATACTTCACCAGTACAGCAGTCCAAAGGCCTGTAGGAATATCTTCGGTCTTTTTATGGATGCAGAACCAGATGCCGGTCTAATGGAGCCGATCATGCAGGTGCTCAAAGATGGCCTCCGTGTTGCGCCCGCCGATCGCTGTGCTCCATTTCTGGAAGCTGCCTTGGTACTCTGTAGGAGGAGTCCCGATGAGGGAACGATCGTTACCGTTCTCGACTATGTTGCCAAAGGTGTGGATACAATCAATGATAGTGGAGGGAAAGAACACCTTGCATTCTTCACAAATTTGTTGGTGTGCCGAAATGATCGTCTTGATCTTGATGACACATGGTTTTCTTCCCATGTTATCGATTCAGTGCCGGACTGGGTCCCTGCTCTGCTCATTTACCCTGATAGGGCCATAAGGAACATGACGATGGAACTCCTGCGCCGGATATTGTTCAATGAAGAAACTTCAGCTCCCGGCGAGGAATGGCAGTCGCGTCATGCATCCATCGCCAAGGAGCTGGTTTCAGCGAGTGTTGACAAGCTTCGTAAAACGTATCTTGTGATTCCGGGAATCAGTGTCGAAACGAGGGCGTTAGAAGCCATTCGAACCGTGATCGACCATTGCTTAACCTCATACTTTGCTGACACTGAGGAGGACCAAAAGATTGTTAGTCAAGCACAAGGTATGTCCCCGAGAGTAATGTTGATGGTGTCATTTATTAATGTAAATCACAGCGGTTTTAACGGCGATTGAAGAGATGGCAGTTGAGGTGCGTGAAGAGGTAGCATCCGGTAGGCTCCCCTTTTCCTTGTATCCACTTTAGCGTCTAACTCCCAGGGCCCAGAATCTGATGCACTTTCTCCAGAGGAATGGGAAGACAACTCGATGATGGCGAGCGACTCGGATATGGGGCTGGCAGGCACGCCCTGAAGCGCGAGAACGAACTTATGAAATGCCGCGATTGTATCACATATGAGAGACGAATTTACGAAAACGAAAAAAAGGGACCGACAGTGACCCCATTCTACGCTTGCATCAATCGGCGTTTCCCACGATCAGCTGTACTAGAGATGGGCTTTCATTTCAGCTTCCGCCTGGCTTTGTACGAATGTGAATTGGCGTTATCACGGGGATTCGGCCTCCGCTATTTTATGGGCGTCATACTATGTGTTCTTTCTATCGTACTTTCCTCAGCGACCTGTCTACGATATGTTGTGTTATTTTCTATTTTTTGGGGGTGTGGTTGCTGCATTGGCTCAATTATACACATTGGGAAGGGGAGGTGATTGATTGTGGGGACGAACGCCCTGTGTGTATAATAATGCGGAGATAATGCAGAAATCAGGCCAATATAAGGCTAGCAACAGGGTGAAGCTGGCCTTCACGCAGCAGTCCATCTTGTTCTCGACATGCAGACTAAACAAGTGTATTTCAATAGTTCAGGGAGATCTCGACAAGGCAGCAGCCAAACGCCTGGCGTGGGGGATTTAAATATGATGGCTTACCTTCAATCTCTTGATCCATCTGGACCCCAATTCCTGTTCAAATTTTCCGAATAGACCATCATATTCGTAACAATGGGTGAATCAGTGCTCTCTCAGTTCTCTCAAGCATCCTCACGACCAGCGCCGACAATCACACCCCTGCCTCTGGATTTGATCAGTGCCGTTATACACGAAATCAAGGGTAAGCTGCTCTCTACGCTGCAAGGACAAAACTCATTCCATCAAGACAATCGGCCCGTGTTTCTCTATTCCTACCCTTTAAACGACATCGCGTTAGTTGAACGCCTCTGTCAGTCGGCGTTTTCCCCCTCAGCCAAGTCAATACCGGTATCTTCTACTCATCTCGCCTGTACCTATGGGGTGCTCTACTTCGTTCTAAAGGAGTTCATGTCACTCTCGAATCCAATCTGCCAAAAGCTTAATCTGAACGACGCTATCCTCTCTTTATGTGAGAATAATTTCAATGTCTTGCTCGAGGATAGCCAGGTCTTAAACGTACCTAGCTTCGGGAGCGTGCTTGCGTTGACGATAGGTGTAAGTTCCAGACCCCCCATCTAAACTAAACAGATAATCTATTCAGGGTATGGCACTAAGATAGAAACTCCCTGTCTTTCTTTTTGATAGGCTATCAAAGCTCAAACCCAAGCAAAGCCATCCCTTAGCTGCAGCCTGATTTCCACAGCCGCCTGCCATTGCCAGAACCTGGGATACAACCATGACTCGGCGCATGGAAACTCTTCCAACAGCCGTCGGCTCTTCTGGAGTGTGTATATGCTTGAGAAGCAGACTTCGTTATTCTTTGGGCGTGCGTCGATTATTCAGGATGCGGATGTTGATGCAGCTTACCCGATACGTGCTCCGAGGGAGCCGGTCCGTTCCTGGGATGATTTATTCATAAAGGAGATCGACCTATCGAAGGTTCAGAGCCGAATTTATGAGGAGCTTTATTCGAGGAAGGCGCTAGGGTTGGCTGATTCTGAACGTGAGAGAAGAGTTGCGGAGCTTGCGATGGAGTTGAAGTTTGTATCTTTATCGTGGGTATGTTCGTCCCAAAGGCCTTATGAATAGGTTTGGTTCAGCTGCTTACTGGTACTGATCTCCTTAATTCGATTTCAGTTCGATCCACACCTAATAGACACTCCCCGCCAGCGCCAGCTGTACAGAGCATCATGGGAGCTGTTCGAAACCAAGTACAACTCGACATCCACCACACTGCTTCGAGCACCTAGTTCTTCGACAGCTGGACGAACGCATCTCAAGCCAGAGTGTTTCAAGGTTGCACGCTCTGCGCTAAAATCATGCCTGTGCTGCTTCAAGTCCTATCAGAAGATTAAAATATTGCCAGAGACTGAGAAATATACGGACTGGTTAGACATCACTTCCACCCCCATCATCATTATTTCTGTACAAGGCCTGGTTGACTAATATTGGAATTGTCTAGGGGTCTCCTATCATGCATTCTAACCCCCTTCATCATAATAACTCTCCACGCCATCGCATCCTCAAACATCGAGGACATAACCCTTCTCAGCAACGTCGTATCTACCCTGCAAGACATCCAAAGCACTTCATCCAGCAGTGCATGTGCAAAGCTATACAAACTCACCGCATCCTTCTCCAAAGTCGCAAGCGGGCTCGCTCAACGCCGAGCATCCGTTAGACCGGAGTCTGGGTGGAGGTATAGCCAGCAGGAAGATCTGCTATCCTTTATCAGTGCTCAGGAAGACGCAGATACTAAGGCTAGTACAGATGGGTGGGTGAAGAAGCGTCCGGTGTCGGTGTCGGCATCATCGATTCTTTCTGGACGGACGGACGAGCAGTCGCTGTTTCACCAGGTTATGGACGACGATGTGCTGGATGTTGTTGGGCGGGCGGAGGCGGAGGAGTTGTTCGGGGTTTTGGACGAGTGGATGGGCGGGTTGGTTCCTGGACTAAATATTTTTGGATCATAGATATCCAGCTGAATTCCGTTTCGTATACTATATAGGTTGTATATTGCTATAGCTAAGTACCTGGTAATATGGTGTTTTCAGATGCTACGATGTTCTAACTCTAGGAAGGCGCGATTGTCTATCTGAATGGATAGGAAGGACCATAGTGCTCCCGTTGGTGAAAATTTCGGACTATATTAGTACAATAGTAGTGGTATGGAAGGAAGTTCTGAGGTATTGCATTATTTGTTCTACACGATAGTACATATCGGGGATCCAAGGAAATACTGCTATATGAATAACCGATTCAGTCCTTTGTTCTGGATATATCCCTCAGCCAGCTTGGAAAAACAATAACTTTTCCGTCTATGTTGCTTGTTGAGCGCCAGCGCTCAGCACAAAAAAATAAATTAAACATCCTCAAATTCTTCGTCATCCTCATCAGACTCTTCTTTCTTCACCTCAGGCTCAGTTTTGACCCTCTTGGCCGAGGGCCCGTCGTCAGCTGGAGTCGTGGGTGTCCCTGTGGCAGTTTGAGGTGCGCTACTAGCAGTACCAGAGTCTGTATCCAGTTCACGCTTAATGCTGGTGGGGGCGCTAGTTGGGCCGGTCATGCCGCCAACAGCTGGGGAAGCAGTGTCACTTGCAGAAACGCCACCGACATCTTCGAATTCGTCAAACTCGTCCGAGTCGTCTTCCGCGCTGCTAGCATCTTCTTGGGCTTGTAGGGCCTTTTCGCGCTCCATTTCGGCGTAGTATGCGGCAACCTTGTCATCGAGACCAACCAGGTTAGGTTTCTGGTCTTCCTCCTCCTTAAGCTCGGGTTTGATTTTGGAGCCATTCTCAGACTTGACAGCGCCGGCGTTTCCGGCTGCTGTGGAAACGGTCGAGTGGGTATGCCACACGGGAAGCGCGTTTTGCTTCTCCAGAGCGGCCTTGCGAGCTGCTTCTTCCTTCTGTTCAGCGGCAGTTTTCTCTGCGGTTGAGGTTAGTGAGATCTCAAGAGCGCCTGTGTCGGTCTTGAGGTTTCCGCGAACAGCTTCTTGCTTCTTGGAAGGTACGACAATAGCTGCCCTAGTAGGGTTGGTGTGCTGGTTTCGGACGACGTCAATCTTGTGATCCCATGCAGTGTCGAAGTCATTCGGGGGGATCTCGACAGTATCGATTTGCTTGAGCAGTTTCAACATCCCATCTAGCTGCGCCATAAGTTTACTGTTTTTCTCGTGACCTGTGCGATCAATGCCCTCGCTGCCTTTGACGTCCTCGGTGCGCTCAAGGATAGCTCCGCAGTTCTGGCACTCGAACCCTTCGTCAGAATAAAGACTCAGGACATCTAGCTCTGTCCACTCAGCCCCACATCGCAAGCAGATATATTCTTTTCTTTCCTGACTCGGGGTATATTGCAATTTGATTGTCGAGGTCAGCTTGGAGACCCTGTACTTGATTGCGTCGACGACCGGGTGTAACGGGATGTAGTAGTATTCACGGTTGACGGGTCGGGTCGATCCATCGCGAATCTCAGCTCGTGTATTACTACAAGCGCAAGACAAGACATGCTTGAGATTAGCCTTCTGCAAAATAGGTACCTGATGTTCAAAATGACATAGGCAGGCCATACACTGCGACCAGGCGATCTTCGCGCAACTTGGCGCATAGTTTGCGCAGGTCTTTCTGCTGCATTCCTAGGAGGAAAGCAAGATCTTCCGCATGGAGTCTTTCCGATCAAAAGTAGTCAGCGCATGGAAGCTCCTGAAATGAAATGTCTTTCTCCCTTGTAGGGAGTCACACATACACCGAATGGATGAAGAGCGCATCGATCACTAGGATGTGGCGAGTCTCGTAGAAGGAACGGGCCACCGTTCGGATTAAGGTGTTGGCGAGATCCATGGCGGTTCAGAGTAAACTCTCTTTACCTAAGTAAACTGAATGGGATTTGAGTGCGCGATAGGAGGGCGCCGCCTACGCGGGGATCTTGGTGTTGCGGTTCCTAGACCTGACTCTCAAACTCCAGCATATCTCCGCGTTGCCCAAGCACAGGTTATATAGGTGATGAAGTGATGAAGACAGAGTTAGCGAATGGAAGAATTTGCAGCCATCCGTTAGCAGGAGCTCCGGTGAAAGGGAGGCAGGGTGAAAGAAAAGAGAGACTGGGAAAAGAATGAATGATGTCTGCAAAGTGAAGAGAAAGGAAAGGCTTGAAGTCTGAACTAGATGCCTAATCCTTGAGGCAGCGACAAAGGACGTTTAAGTGTCCCACTAGTCCTCATCAGGATTAGTGCGTTGGAGATGGGAAAAAAAGACACCAACATTAAGAAAAAGAAGACAACAGGCTGAACGATACATTGGCATCAATCTCCATGCGCTCCCACCTCCTTCTACAGCAGTGGCCAACTCATAGTCTTCTACACACCCGAGGAACCTCAAGGATCCTACGTTCAGCGCCTCCGAACCGTCTTCTACTCTCCTCTGATTGTCGGGGTTCGCGTCTACGGTGGTGGAAGAGCTTGGAAACACCATGGACAATAACGCCGGAAGAAGCGAAGGACCCCAAGATGCTGATCGCAGGCATAAGAAGAGGGATCTGGGAAGGGCAGAGTGGAGGTATGTTGATGTGCCCAGAGGATAACCGCAATTGCGCGATTCGAGCTAACCAGGCAAGTCGGCAAATGCTAGATAAGAGAGAGCGGAACGAGCAAGCCGAGCAAGTAAAACGTAGGAAGCTCGAGAATGGGGAGGAGATTGTTGCGCCCATCTACGCTACAGAGTTCTCGCATGAGGACATCGAAAGCGAACAGCGACGCCCAAAAAAGAAGGTTGCCGTGTTGATTGGGTACTCTGGTACGGGTTACAAGGGAATGCAATTGTGCGACATCCATATTGTCTGCGGAGCTGGGATGTTTTTCACTGCTAATCGGCCGTAGGAGTACAACTGAGAAGACCATTGAAGGAGAACTGTTCACCGCGTTCGTCGCTGCCGGCGCAATTTCCAAGGCCAACGCAGCCGACCCGAAGAAATCATCCCTCGTCCGTTGCGCGCGCACGGATAAGGGTGTCCATGCCGCCGGGAATGTCGTCTCTCTGAAACTTATCGTTGAGGACGCCGACATTGTCCATAAAATTAACGAGAAACTGAGTTCTCAGATTCGAGTTTGGGACATTCTGGTCGCCAACAAGTCATTCAGCAGCTATCAAATGTGCGATTCCCGTATTTACGAATATCTTATCCCATCACATTGCTTTCTACCCCCTCACCCCAGCACGTTTCTCGGGGCGAAGCTGGTGGAATACGCCGAGAAAGAGGGTGACTTGGAGGGGTACAAAGCACGTCAGGAAGAGGTAGCTACGTACTGGGACGAAATTGACGAGACGATTCTCCGTCCGCTCCTTGAAAGTTTTCCCGATGATATCCGCAAACCAGTTGAGAAAGCGCTCCATATAGAGGACGAAAAAGATGACGTCCCAGAAGCCAAGTCAACAAATGCTGAGCAGGAAGCAACAGATGACGAAAATGTCCCGGCTACCGAAACTTCATTCACAGAGGAACCAGCACAGCCCTTAGATGAGGAGGCGGCCGCGTTCAGAAAACAGATCTATGAGGCTGTCAAAACTGTCAAGTCCGCCCTTCTAAAGGCCCGACGAGAATATCGTGTTCCTCCGGCTCGTCTTGAACGTATTCAGCAGGCGCTTGATAAATATGTCGGAACACGGAATTTCTACAACTATACCATCCAGAAGACATTTAAAGATCCTTCTGCCAAGCGGCACATCAAATCCTTCAAGCTCAATCCAGAGCCTATCATTATCAACGGCACTGAATGGCTCAGTATGAAAGTACATGGGCAAAGCTTCATGATGCACCAGATTCGCAAGATGGTCGCTATGGCTGTCATGGTTGTCCGGTGTGGCTGCGATCCCGAGCGTATCCCCGATTCTTACGGTGCAGTCAAGCTCGCCATTCCCAAAGCACCGGGACTCGGCTTGCTTCTTGAGCGCCCTGTATTCGACGTCTACAACAAGAAGGCAGCCGATCTCAAAAAGGAACCTCTTGATTTCAGCAAGTATGACAAGGAACTCGATGAGTTTAAGCAACGTGAAATCTACGGGCGTATTTTCAGAGAAGAGGAGCAGTCTCATGCGTACGTTTCCCCTCGCTAACAGCCTTGGCAATATAACACTAATTAATTTTTCCCAGCTTTGCCTCTTTCTTCAACCACATCGATCACTATGCGCAAGAGGAATTCCTCTACGTCACATCAGGTGGCATCTCCGCAGCCAAACCTGCAGTAGCGCCCCAAGAACGTAACGATTCTAAAGACGAGACTGGCAAGCCAAAACGAAAGTCACAACGAGAAGCACTGGCCGAGGTTGAAATGGAATCGGAGGATGAACGTGGTGGTGCCCAGGAGGAAGGCTGATTTCGGCCACGTTTTGTATCCATCAGCTGGTTATTATAAATAAAGTGAAGAAACATCAGAAAGCTATTTTACTTTTCTCGGAGGGATACACAAATGTTAGGTACTTGCTCGCTGGTCCATTGAATCAACTTGGGTTTCTTCAGTGGCTCTTCCGCAGGCGAAATCAACACCCAATTCTTCCACCACCACCACCACCACCACCATCCTTGTTGGGGAAAGATGTACAGTCAATGGAGAAGAGGGCAAATAGTCAAAAGGTGTTGCATAAAACCTGTGAATGTGTGGAAGACAAGCTCACGGAAATTACCGCCGCAGGAGGTGACTGAGTACCTTAGTACCCTGCGTACTCTCAAGGAGGCTATAAACAATGATATCCATGGGACCTTCTCTCTGGCGTAACTCGATAATTCATCTTTATATGCACCATCTTTCCATCAACTTTTCAATCTTAACAATAGTTAACATGGGATCAGTACTAGGAAAGTAGAAGAGGACTCTTATTCACCAAATTTACTGCAGATCTTGCGGTGTAAACCCAGCACGGATGAAGTGGTGGTTCCCACGCGGTAATACCTAGATATGGCTGCCCCGATCACATAAGTACCTACAGTACCCTCTCTCTCCTTGCAATCTTTTCTCTAAGCTTGCCATCCCATATTTGGCATCGTTCGGAATCATGACGTAGTCTGCGAATCCCAGGTCTCTCTCCAATTTCACAATCTGGAAGATCCCCGTTGATGCCAGAGATCAAACTCCTGTCCGAAGGAGGGTTGACCCTTTTGGCTGAGTGGGGAAATGGCTGACATTTTATTATTGAGTATCTACTTTCCTAGGTAGTCTACTCAATGAGGAAGTCCCAGCGGGAGCTCCAGGGACAAGACCATCAGGACTACAATCAAGGCCCATATCTCAAGCCGCCGTCGGGGAACCCAGTCTAGAACTTCAACTCGATCAGGAACTGCCAGTGATATACTCCAGACAGATCATCCATCTAGCTTCTTGAAAAGGCTGGAGTGATGCAGTACTACTTCAACATATATGCCCTGTTTGTTTATGCAATGCCAGTTCTATCCATGAAAGCTTGGGGTCATTTACAGTTTCGTGTCTCAGTCGACTGAAGAACAAGATTCTTATGCCAGAAGAAGCGAGAAATCTCTGTGCTGGGCCTGGAGTTGCTTCATTTCATCTTGATGGTAAAATCAAAGGCAGCGGAGTTAAGCGTCAAGCATCAAAAAAAGTCCCCCGATTCGTCGTTTAAAATCAATGAAATGGCATTTGAACCGTAGGGTTCCTTCAAGATATCCGCAATGAGTAACGCAAAACTACGCATTGTCGCCGTGCAAGAAAAGCTTTTTGAGGCTTTCGAGAACGCTGTCATCAGATATGATATCCCCAGCAGGATCCCAGGAGACAACATGGAGCTTTTCGTAACGCCACTGCCATTACATGGCAAGTGGATGATGGATATCTTCATTTCATATATATACCTATGTCTAATGTAGATGTATATGTATCAGGCGGCATTATCGTTCTTCAAGGTAGGTCCACCCCCGTTCTATACTTAGCTCTGCGTGACCCTCATCAAATCGGAACAACAGTCCTCAGCCCCTTCGCAATCCGCTTAATCTGCGCCGAATAATACGACTAAACCACACTACGTTAGCCAACCCCTCCAAGACCCAAAGGAAAAAAAGCAAAAAGAAAAGGAAAGAAGAGGGGAGAAAAAAACATACACTCTCCGCCCCGGCCCCAATAGCAGCAAGTGGAATCCACTTCGCCCAAAATGGTAATGCCACTTTATTCAGCGGCAACTGCGCCTCCTCATCCGTCACGCTCTCATCAAGCAGCAACTTGGCAAAATTGGGGTCAATGGCTGCAGGCCGTCCAACACCGATTAGGTCGCAGGCGTTCTGGGAAAGGGCATACTCAGCGCCTGCACGCGTGCGGAAGCCGCCGGTTAGCATGAGGACTAGGGATGGGTAGCGGCTGCGGACGGCGGAGGCGAATTCGAGGAAGAAGGCCTCGCGGGCGGCGGTGCGGGTGGACTTTTGGGGTTGAGGTTGTTCGCCGGCTAACATCTGTATACAATCCCCGTCAGGGGATACGTTAATTTCTGGATACATTTTGGATGAGAATGAAAGGGAGAGAGGGAAAGACCTGGGGATCCTCATAAGTCCCGCCGCTGATTTCGAGGAAGTCGATGCCTGCTTCGACTAGGAGACCGATTTGTGTCATGGTCTCCTCGAAGCTGGCGGAGTTATAATCGGCGGAGTTGAATTTCATGCCGACGCAGAAGGTGGAGGGGACGACGGCGCGGGTTTGTTGGATGATGTCGAGGGCGAATTTTGCGCGTTTCTCGGCGCTGCCGCCGTAGGCATCTGTGCGGATGTTGCTCTAATATTCTTAGTATTCAGTTTCTCTTTGGCTTCTGCTGGTCTCGTAGGCTAAAATACCTTGGGGTTAAGGAATTGGTCTTTGTAGGACGTTAGTTTTATACGTATCAGGGTGATTGCAGAATAGGGTGACAGTACCGATTAAATACCCATGAGCTCCATGCAATTCGATACCCGAAAACCCAGCATCAGCCATCAAACGGGCCGTATCGACAAATTGGCGCGTGACGAGATCGATATCGGCCTGCGTCATCTCTCGCGGAGGCGGGAATACAAACCAGCTTAACCAGCGCTGCACGAAGCCATCACCCATGTCTAAGGCAATAGCACTGGGCGCGATCGTAGACCCGAAAATGCCCTTCCGTCCTGCGAAGCGCATTGACTGGCGACCAGGGTGGCAGATTTGAACTACGGCCGGGGTGCCGTGCTCCTGGGATGCTTCGGCGTATTTCCTCCACTTCTCGACGAGGTCTTTGTCGGCTTCGGCGTCCGTGTATTCGCCGGATAAAGCTGGGTCAAAGGGAGTTCCCATGTGGTTTACGTCGACTTGGACATTTCCTGTGGTTCGCGATTTGTATACATATCAGAAATCGGTTCGGTCTGCATCACGGGTATGTCTGAGAGGCGAACCTGTCAGGACAACGCCCCAATTGCCTTTGGCCCATTGACTGTAGACATTAATCAGGGATGGCGTGGGGGTATTTGAGAATCCAGCCAGCAACTCGGCC
The DNA here is from genome assembly GCA_027569075.1 of Aspergillus asperescens. Taxonomy (NCBI): domain Eukaryota; kingdom Fungi; phylum Ascomycota; class Eurotiomycetes; order Eurotiales; family Aspergillaceae; genus Aspergillus; species Aspergillus asperescens. The sequence continues at coordinate 169,284 of JAPDEH010000023.1, read as the reverse complement.
ATTGCAGCCTGCGTCAGGTCAGTATGGGCAGTGGTAGAAGGAGCCTAGGCATCGCGGTGTTATCGTACCTTGCTGAGGCGATTGGGGAAAACCAGCCCACATGGGAGCTTCACAGAATCACTCAGAGATGACATTATTTGCGTATAAATGGGTATACCAGACGATATCAAAAAGAGGCATGTCGGACGCGTGCTTAAGATATACGACAGAGATAAACGCACCACGGCGGGCCCGGCAAGTCGCAGCCGAGGTTTTTCTCCATTTCCACATGAGGGTGGGGACTGACAACAGCTCCCTCCATCAATCAAGATCCAAGACTTGATTCCAATAGTTCTTCAATTCCAGATTTATCATCTTCCCTCGCAACATTTCGAAGCCTGAAGAAGGCGCCAGGTCCCGGAAGAGTCTTTGTCCGGGCCCATATATAATCGTACTATGGAAGTCTGATGCATCCGGCCATCCGACTCGGATCTCTGTCGCCCGGTCCGGTCCCTGATTCCCTGTCAGCCTGAAGAATAGAAGCTCTTGTTCAAACAATTAGATCTGTGGCTTGCAGAAGCTTAAATCCTGCCACGAGGCCCCCCCCCCAAGGCCCACCCATGATCCCTGGTCTAAGTGATCTCACTCTCCGCTCCACCCAAGCTGTCCACCGCTTGGGGCTCTCACCATCCTTCATTATTGGCTGTCATGTTGGCTATTGCTTTGAAAGCCGCACAGAAACCACCCGTGACAACCGACAAGTGGCTGGAGCATAGGCCAGTTGATTCGGAGACACCAAGAGTGACGGAATTATAAAGAAACTACAAGGGAGAGCAAACACAGAAAAGAATAAGCAGTGACTCATTAAATCATCCAATTTTATTCAGAACCCGCCGTTCAGGATGCAGCAGTATAAACCGAAGACGACATTAACGATAGCCGAAATCAGCCTAAGGGTGGGGTATACAGGAATGGTATGCTTCCTTGCAAGTCAAGGAGCGTATCATCGTAACAAATGCGCTTCAAATCAGAGTTGAACCAGCCTGGACATGCCAGTATTAGAACCGAAAATAACAGGAAATGTGTGGGGCATCACGGGTTAATCGTGAATCACAGAAAGAAGAAAAGGGAAATATGAAAATGTTGGTCCTTACAACTTAGCGCTGTCGTCTGCGTCGCCATTCAGACTAAGCTGTTGAGGGGCACCCAGACTAGACAGGATAGCACCAACTTCCCGCTCCAGAGAGTGAACTTCGGAATGAGGGTCGTACATGCGAGCCTTGATCCACGCATCAAGGGCTTCGTCGTCCAGAGTACGGAGAGTAGATTCGCGGTCAACGTTGTCTTTTTGCGCAGCACGGATGACGTTGCGCGCCACAACAACGCTGACCTGACGAATCCGGGTCAAGTCAGGGTAGAGGAGACCTCGTCCGAGCTCTTCAGCTGTAAGAGCCTTTGAGAGGGCCTCCCCCGAAGCATAGATCATACTATCGGTGACTTTGACGGCCTTGGACAGGATGGTGCCCAGTCCAATACCGGGGAAGACGTACATGTTGTTACCCTGTCCGGGGTAGTGAATCTTAGATTCGCCCGCAGCGTTGGTGAAGGACATGGTCGGGAATGGGGAGCCGGACGCGAAGAGAACACGCCCGTCAGTGTTCGTCACGGCAGCCTCGAAGTCACATTCTGACTTGGACGAAGGGTTGGACAGAGGAAAGACAATGGGGGTATGGTTCCAGTCCGCCATCTTACGTAGAATCTGTGGAGTGAAGACGCCACCTAGGGTGGAAAGACCCATGAGAATGGTCGGCTTCACATGGTCGACGACATCATCGAGGGTCTTGAACTGTTGACCTTGATTGTCTGTTCGGGCGAAGTAAACCTTGTGGTCGGCGAGCCTGTCGCCACGATCCGCTGTCACAAGCCCCTTGGTGTCGACTAGGTAGAAGCATGATCGAGCTTCATCCTCGGTCATGCCCTCGCGCATGAAGAAAGCGACGATCTGCTTTGCAACACCCACCCCGGCACTTCCCGCACCGAGGAAGACCGCCCGGTGGTCCTTGCAGGGAAGTCCGGAGCGCTTCACGGCATTGATGACACCACCGAGGATAACGGCGCCTGTGCCCTGAATATCATCGTTGAAGCAGGTGTAGACGTCCCGGTACCTTTCCAGCGCAGGGAAAGGATTCTTGAAGTCTTCAAACTGAATCACAATTCTGAAAGTTGAGAGAATCCCGTTAGTCTCCGATAGCCTCGGGATAAGTTGGGTTGATCAGGTGCATTGGTTGACTTACCCGGGCCAGCGCTCCGTCAGAGCGGCCATCAACTCGTCCAAGAATTCCCGCTCCTGATCGGGGCTGATTTTATCATGGCGGCTACCCATGTACAGCGGGTCTTCCCGGAGAGCCTTGTTGCTTGTGCCCAGGTCGAGGGTCAAGGGTAGGGTGGCTTCGGGTCGAATGCCAGCACATGTTGTGTAGAGAGCCAATTTACCAATAGGAATACCCATTCCATTAATGCCAAGGTCTCCTAGACCGAGAATTCGGGAACCATCGGTGATGCATGTGATCTCCACATTGGACTGGGGCCAGTTGGCAATCACAGCAGCCAAATTACCCCGGTCCTCCCAGCTTAGGTACATACCTAGTTTAAAACAGTTAGGAGCTCGGTCTTCATCATCTGCAATGGGATTGGCTCTGGAATCTGAAACTAACCTTCCGGCTGTTGGTAGATCTCGGACCATCTCTGACAGGCTTCGCCCACGACCGGGGTATAGATGAGGGGAGTCAACTCCTATTCGGCGATTATTAATTCTCTGATCGACAAAAGCAGGAGCTATGATGCAATTCCCGAGATCTTACCTTGAGATGATCTGAGACCAAGCGATAGAACAGATGCACATTGTTCTTACGAAGGACGCTGAGATAGAGGAATTTTTCGATTTCTGTCTGCTTCAAGCCCAGCTGTGCGAGACCTGTCATGCAAGTTAGCACCACGGCCATGACCGTATTCCGACAGCTCCACCACCCTCGTATAAATATACATACACCGTGTTTTCTGGACTTCGTAGCTTTCAGCGCGGGGAGGAGTCAGGCCATATGTGCGGAGGTATTTGCGAATGTAGGCTGGATTGGCAGTGTCATAGTTGTGTTCACTAGTTGAGAAGATTTCGCATTAGCAACCATAGTCAAATTGTACGAAAGCTGATATGTGCCAGAAGGGCAAGGTAACGTACATTGGGCCATTGTGGCTCACATGGGGGGTCGCATGGACCGGACGGCTTTGTTGTGAGGGAAATCGAGCCATGATTGGGGATATCTGAGTCACAGCAGCAGCACTATGATAACGAGAACCAAGGGCAGCTGAAGATGAGACGGAATGAAACAGCTGAGAAGAAGAGGCCGGGCGTATTTTATGTAGTAATCCGCGAGACACTAGCATTGAACCCCCCTGGAACTGAATCCACCGCATCCCGAGATTGCAAGTTACGATGAGATGATGCGCCTGCGAGCTTCAAGGAGGTGGCCGCGAGTCGGGACAATGAACAGAGAACCAGAGCTGGAGCTGTGACCAAACGATGACCTTCGGGGGCCAGGAATCGGGAAGAGTCGGGGGCAAAGAACCAGTCAGGGAAGTCGGGATTGAAACGGTGGATATCTCTGGGGCCCCGATGGTTGCATGGCAGCGAACCGTTTCGACTTTTTTTGACTGGAATTGCTGGGAACGAAGCTTTTAGCAAATGAAAACCGGCGGAGAAACGGGGACGTTTCCGACAATCTCTCCTTATGCCCCAAACCTCCTCAAGAGTCAAGACAAGGAAATTGGAAATGCGGAGAAAAAGCAACAAACAAGAGAGGCAAATGATGAAGCAGGGACGTTAGGTGACTTGTTGTGTGAGGCGTGGGAGTTTTGGTGAGGTATTTCTTTGCGCAGGACCGAGACTACAATGTAGGGGGCAGCACAGTGAGCTCAGACTTGTCTGTTGAGAGCACACGACCGCTTCATTCATGCTTCGGCTTCTGATTTCTGACCAGTAGTCTAGACCGATCAGGTTCTCAACGCTTCCTCCAAAATAATAATGCATCTCAGCAAAGCCCGTCGTCTAGTCAAACCCCCGATGCCATTTGTCCTGGCTGTGCCCAACATCAGCATCAGCATCAGCATCAGAAGACAGCAACATACGACATAACAAGCCGACGATGTATTTTTTCCCTCCCAGTAGAGCATCCAAGGCCTCCTCACGCTAGAGAAGAAACAGGACTAGGTCTACCGTCTACCGAGTAGTTTCGAGTCCCAGCGAAAAGGGCCCAGGCGGGTCGGGGCAGAATTAGCCTAAGCTGGTCGAGCTGACCATGCACGATGCAGCTTTTCACAGCTTCTCACACTACTATTTGCTACTAACCTTGAGAGGAAGGATTCTGGACTGGGACTGGGGCGTCGAACTCTGGTCCGCAGCCTTAGTTTTCGTGGCTCAACGAATTCATATCGCTTCGACTCCGACCACTTTGGCCTTCCCCGCAGCACACGCATCTCCCGGATCATGGATGAGCACCAAATGCTCAATTGATAACCCAGGTTAACTTCGTGTTACATCACGGACACTGCATAAGGCTGTCTGCGGGAGAAAATGCACGGCGTACCCCAGCAGCTATGCGCGGGAGGAAAGGGGAAAATGCCGCATTCTAGGGAATCCCGAGCACTTCTCAGCACCTTTTGGCTTGCGTGTCGTACACGAGCTCTCAGGCGGCCCGTCTCCAAACCACAGATAATACACGCAAACAAACAAATGATTACTGCCCAATTAAAAACTACCCCCAGCAAGAAACGACAGTTGGGGGAACCCGATCAGTTCCGGCTGAGAATAGGATCGGAATCAGCTAAGCCTGAACTTCTGAAGGCTTGGTTTCTCCGCACCTGAAGTTGAAACAACTCCAAAAGTGTTATTTCGTTAAATGAATTTGTCAAAATTGGATCCATTATTATTGGCGCTGACGAATATAGGCCGGATCGAGTCGCGTCGCATTAATAATGAGTCATCAGTGCTCGGTGTGCGAGCCTCGCGGCGGACTCTTCGAGAGTCGAGACTGCCACAGTACACGCAGTAATTTAGGGGGATTGGAGTCGGTTTTGCTCCGAGTCCGAAGCCATGCGTCTTGCTCCAATCCTGTTCTTCAGAACAGTAGGAGTAGAAGTAGACTTTCATACTCTTCTTGGAGTTGAACCCTCGTACTTTTCTCCGACGATTAACCATCCCAGGCCGGTCCACACTGGCTTCTGAATGTCACCGTGTTACTTGAGAAACCACCAGGGCCACTGGGACGGTCCCAGTGGGACTTCTAGAATCTAAATTCCAGATGGGGGTGGTTCCTTGAGCCTCCAGACTCTACGAACCTTAGTGTGGGTCGGGCTCACGTGCGATCTATACTCCTTATGCAATAGTATAAAGTATTGGGAGAGCCCTATAAGGTCGCTCGAACGGTCGAACCCCCACGATCGAACCACATTATTTGGGAGATCTATATGATTATGAGACACTATCAAAAACAATATACTTCTAATCGCAACTGCCCACCTCTACCTAATCATCCAAGCTATACCAGTATACCCGTTTCCCTGAAGGGATCGTCCTGCAGAAATGACAACCTGGGAAAGCTTGACGATGCCGATTATGAAATTGCTTTTGCTCGATTACACTAGGTATAAAACCAAACATAGATAAACCGGGATACATTTCCTTTTTTTTTAAGTGAGAGATGGAAAAGGTGAGTGTTGGAAGGGGTGTAGATCACCTGACAATAAACCGGCGGCAGTGACGCAAGAGTGAGCTGGACCAACGCTCAAGCTCCTGAAGCAAGGAGCAAACATCTCCCGACTCGAAGAGCCTGTCATGAAGTTGGCCCTCATTATTTTCATCCCGTTATCTTCTGAAGACTGGCTGAGTCCGTCCGTCCGTCGATCCCATCACCCACGTCGTTGCATGACAGGTGATCCACATCCTGACAAGGTACCTCGGTGAGCTTACAGTCCAAGTTGTACATCACCTTTATTCCTTCATCCACTATGTCGCGGGCGGAAACGGAGCCCCTCCTCCCTCGGTATGACGATGACACGAGCCGTCAGCGTCGGCTGCATCAAAAACTCCATACCTATCAGATGCTTCGCGCCTTCTCCGAGGGTTACATGCCATCGACCGAGCAGGCAGTCGCCAACCTCCGTGGTATCCTAGCTTTTGATATCCTGAGCCCTCGCAACCCCGATATAGGCTCAGTGGGCCGCCAACTGGTCCGCGATTGCCGCCTGTGGATTCAACTAGTGATTGAGGTCTTACAATCTAAGAACGGTGGCGATCAATTGCAGGAATTCGTCTGGCATCTTTCCCACAGTAGGGCAGCTATCCGCATCGATCAGCTCACTCAACGCGCTTCTGATACGAGAGCGAAAGCAGACACCAAAGCAGGTAGATACTGGTTTTCCAAAATTCGTCTTTTTTTTTCACACATTGTGTAACTGTAAGCTGATAGGATTTTGACTAGCGTATGATAGCCTTCGCATCATCGGAAACCTTCTGTTAACCAACTCCGACTTCCGCCTGTTTGTCGAGGATCTAACAACCGTCGGTCGTGAGATATTTTCCGACACAGCATTATCTCTATCTAAAGCATCACGAAAAGCTGGGAAGAAGCTCCAGCCAAAGCAAGAGGAGCAAAATGCCCTATCTGGCGCTGGTGCGGACGAGGGTCGTACTGTATCAAACGAAGAGCTACGGGAAGAAGTAAATCATGTTGCTGACGTCACGAAGGGTGGACTTGCTCAGACCGGCCAACGGGCAAAAGAATCAGCCGAGGAGCATTTATCCGGAAAGGAGCAAGAGACTCTAATACATAGATTGAAGCAGACAGTCCTTAAGCTCCGCGAGCGTACAGACTATACGGACTCGGTTGCGGTCCTGGCACGGCTGTTGCAAAAATATGCCGCGGTCTACGCGAACGCAGCAACGAACGTCGCCTCGACTGCAGAAGAAGAGGCTGAGATCAATGAGGATCTCAAAGAAGCAATAGATAAGTTCTGGGCTCTACTTCAGACTCTCGGCGATGCAAAGGAATGGCAGGCTTTGGAACAACGGCTTCACGACGTGCTGCGGCATGCCACTGGCGATCCTGAATTTGAAAACTTGGTGTCAGAAATAGGGTCCGCTATGCAGGAAATGATGACGAACCCTGATTCGTTCGACTCTACCCTAGAGAAAATCGGGGAGCTGAAAGAGAAATCGAAGCAAGTGGGCGCTGAATCCAGTCTGCGAAAGGATGTGGATGAGTTCCTTGCCCAGGGAAAGCGAGCTTTGCAAACTATCTCCCAGGATGAAAAGATTTCCAAGTTAACCAACGCAACCCGCAAGATCTACAAGGATCTTTCAGACGGCTACCACAACCGACGTGGGAATCTACCTACAGATTTGCTAGAGGTCTTCCTCCCTCTTGTTCTTCGCAATATACAGTACATTCCTATTCCGCGTCTGGAGATCTCCGCACCGGATATGGACCTTTTGGTAGAGAACCTGATTTTTGAACCTGGCCACACGGTAAACTACTCGTCATTCCTTCCTTATCGGATGCATGTTACTACGCGAAACGACATCGACGTCGTAAAGCGACACTCGAAGAAAACGACAACAGATCTAAAGACGACATTCACCGTATCAGTCTGCGGGATGAATGTGAGTGCTGCAGAGTTTGGGTACTGGCTTCGTACTCATAAAGCACTTTTTTTCTTCCTCAAAGACCAAGGAATTGCAAGCTTCTTCCTCGACAGACGAGGTATCGATATATCCTTGGACGTGGAAGTTGGTCGGGACCGACTAGAGCAGATCTTCACGCTGCGCGGAGTGCGTGTGCGCATCCATAAGCTTGACTACCAAGTGCACCGCGGCAGATGGAGATTTCTTGTCTGGCTGACGAAACCGCTTCTCAAACATATGATCCGCCGAGTATTGGAGAAGCAAATTGCTGAACAGATCGTTCAGGCGGCTCACGCGCTGAACAGGGAACTGGTGTTCGCTCGGGAACGTATTAGAGCCGCACGCATAGCGAGTCCACAAGACCTTTTCACGTTTATTCGAGCTGTATTGGCCCGCTTGACCCCGGCTCCGAACCCAGACCTCGAAGTTAATGTCGGCATCGACGCACCTGGCAAAGGGGTTTTCAAGGGCGTCTATGCTCCAGGGAGTCTCGTTAAAGTGTGGCACGAAGAAGCACTGCGGGTGCATGATGCCATTGAGGAGGGTGAAGAAACTCCAGGATTGCATAGGACATGGCGTAATACCATATTTGATGTTCCAGTATGATGCACGGCGGATATGTATATGCTAGTTGACATACGTTATGAACCTGTCCACTCAAATTACAGTTTGGCCACTGGAAACTGCATGACCACATGTCCCTATTATATCTGTATTATATCTCTACGCCAATAATTAGAATATTCAACTAGATCCCTTTCATCCAGCTTCGTCGCTGTTATGTTGACATCACACGTGACCCTTCGGAATGGATCAACCTCTCCCCCGGTCCGGCCACCTCATCGAAAGCTCAACCAGCGAATCTCATTCGCGGAAGTAAACCTATTTATCTCCAATCAATCACTCACCTTCCAACGCTCCTATTCACTTGAGATCTTCACTGATCTTGAGATTTCACAAGGCTAGCTTTGAATGTTCTCATTTCCGAGCAGGTTTTACGTCCTACAAAAGAACTGAACTGAATCGAACCGTTCACACCCTCGATTCTGTACGCCGATTCGGGAGTCAACCTTGGTCCCGATTCGGCTTCGCTCGACTCTGCACGACACTTAGGTACCAAACAACTTTGCAAACATCAATTGCGGATGCTGCAGGAACCACAAAAACAGTTACGATGCATTTATTAAGAGGAATTATTCTCTCTTTCGTTGTTGCACTGTTGCTTGTGCAATTAGTGCTCGCCGCGGAGGACTACTATAAGATCTTGGGGTTGGATAAGAAGGCCTCGGAGAAGGATATTAAGCGGGCATATCGCACGCTAAGCAAGAAGTTCCATCCGGACAAGAATCCGTAAGTTTAACCGAGACGTTTTCTCATCTCCAAGGAAAGGCTTCTTATACTGAACGGGATGGTCTGTGTAGAGGCGATGATTCCGCACGCGAGAAATTCGTCGAAATAGCCGAAGCTTACGAGGTACTGTCTACGCCGAACACGCGCAAGATCTACGATCAGTATGGCCGCGAGGGAGTTAAGCAACATAGTCAGGGAGGCCAGGCTGGCGGACACGACCCGTTTGATTTGTTTTCGCGGTTTTTCGGCGGTGGCGGACACTTTGGACATGCGCCGGGGCATCGTCGGGGGCCGGATATGGAGTTTCGGATTGCGCTGCCGCTGCGCGACTTTTATACTGGAAGGTCGTTCGAGCTGAATATTGAGAGGCAGCAGATTTGCGATACGTGTCATGGGACGGGGTCTGCGGATCGCGAGGTGATAACGTGCGATAAGTGCTCGGGACGAGGGATGGTGATTCAGAAGCATATGTTGGCGCCGGGAATGTTCCAGCAGGTCCAGATGCAGTGCGACAAATGTCGGGGACAGGGGAAGATGGTCAAGAAGCCTTGTTCAGTCTGTCATGGACAGCGGGTTGTTCGAAAGGAGGTTGAGACTTTTGTCACGGTAGAGCCGGGCATGGACAAGGGGATGCGCCTGGTGTTTGAGAACGAGGGAGATGAGAACCCGGACTACATTGCGGGCGATTTGGTATTGATCTTAGAGGAGAAGGAACCGGAACTGAGCACGACAGAGGAGCACCGAACGGACGGCACATTTTTCCGCCGAAGGGGGCGAGATCTATTCTGGAAGGAGGCCTTATCACTGCGGGAGGCGTGGATGGGCGACTGGACGCGCAACATCACCCATCTTGACGGTCATGTTGTCCATCTTGGGCGTTCACGCGGCGAGGTCGTGCAGCCACTGTCCGTGGAAACGGTGGAGGGCGAGGGTATGCCATTTCATTCCGATGGCCATCTCCACGATCATGATGAGGAAGGTCCAGGGAATCTGCTCGTTGAGTACACCGTCATTCTCCCAGACCAGATGGAGAGCGGAATGGAGGAGGACTTCCACGCGCTGTGGGAGAAGTGGCACAAGAAGAACGGAGTTGATCTGGAAAAGGACAGTGAACGACCCACGCCCGCACCAGTTAAAGATGAGTTATGAGTATAATGTACATTAGATAGACCATACACTTTGCATCCTTCAGAGCTGCTATCAATCTACTTTACATATTGTTTGCCAAGTTTGCACCGGCAGAATCCACACCGCCCAGTTATCATCTCAAAAAATTATCTACCCTTCCAGAATCCAGATCACCATCCTCATCAAATAAAACAAAAACGAGAAACAAAGCCCGTCAAAATGGTCCGCAAACTTAAGTATCACGAGCAAAAGTCCGTCTTCTCCCCCAAGAACTCCTTCAACCAAAACCACCCCCCTTCTCTAACAAAAGAATCCCGCCAGACTCCTCCGGAAGGTAAACCTAACAACCTACAAATCCGACCACTCCCACCGCGAACACCAAGTCTCCCAACGCTACTACCTCCAAAACCCACTCGACTACAAAAAGTACTCCTCAATCGTTGGATCCCTGCGACAGCTCGCGCACAAGCTCTCAGCCCTCGACCCAGACTCCGACCCGATCAGGCAAAAGACCGAGTCCGAACTCTTGGATAAATTATGGCGCATGGGGATCCTCAAACAGTCTCGGGAACAGGGGGCGGGTCTTTCGCGGATTGAACGTGAGGTGACGGTTAGTGCGTTTTGTAGACGGCGGTTGGCGGTTGTTATGGCTAGGAGTGGGATGGTGGAGAATATTAAGACGGTTAGTAAAAAAGCCTTCTTCTTTTTTTTTTTTTTTTTTTTTTTTTTTCTTTTTTTTTTCGTCTTCGTCTTCTTCTCCTCTTTCTTCTTGTTCTCCCTCCGCTGTTATTCGAGGCGGTTAAGGTGTCTAGAGACTAATCTGGGTCGGTTGTGGTGGTAGGCTGTTACGTTCATCGAGCAGGGCCATGTCCGGGTCGGGTCTGAGGTTGTGACTGATGCGGCATACTTGGTGACGAGGAACATGGAGGATTTCGTGACGTGGGTGGACTCGAGCAAGATCAAGAGGAATATTATGCGGTATCGGGAGAATTTGGATGATTTTGATCTTATGTAGTCTGACTGCCTGGGGTCTTCTGTCTGGCTATACGCAGGGATTGTGAATTTGATACCCTATTTTCTGTTAAGTATGTTGTTATTCTGGGATATGGCGCTGCAAAATATCATGTATTATGGCATATGATACTTCAAAAGGACAGGCGTTCAAGGAGGAAATTTATTAAGTCTATACTATGTGTATCTGGGTATCACATGCAAATTCATACCGCCATGTATCAAAGGAAAACGCTAATGACAGTGAAAGTGAGTGAGCGATCATCACCAGCCAGTTTTGCTACGATGAACCCCAATCACATGTACTGACAACTTCGGCTTGAGTTTCAACCCGCGTCGAGTTTGTCTCTCGGAAGGGTCGTCGGGGAGATCCATCCGAAACCTGCGGACGCTCCCTTCATAGTTGGTTTTGCCGTCCTTTCCTTCTTCGAAAAACGGCACTCGGCTGTCACCGAATTGGCACCACCGGGGTGCCACTCGTCGCCAGAGCCCGCGCACACCAGTGCTAGCTCGGTCGATTTCTTTATATTCACGGCGGCGTGTTGAGGGGGAGGTCCATTCGATTATAGTAGGCTGCGTTTCGGTTGTAGAGATGACCTCAACCTCGACATGCTCAACGGGGTTATTGCCTTGGTGCAAGCTACTGGAGTGAGAGTGGCGCGGTGTAGAAGGCCGACGCTCAAGTATCGGTGTTACTGGAGGCGAGTTGATGTCAGAAAACGTCCTTGATGGACGGGGAGGAGTATGAGGTGGAGAAGATGACCGGCGAGTGCCGGCACTGGAGTTTTGAAAAAGTCGACAGGATTCTCGATGCAACGCTAAGAGATTCTCACGTCGAACCGGTGAGTTTGGTACAGATGGTGTCAGGGAGGTGGTGATATTTGTACCACGGTGGGAGTGAAGCGAGCTCTGACGACTATGACCTCCAGAGCGTCGGGTACTGCAAGAAGTTGAACGAATCTCACTAGGAGACTTCGTGGAGGGAGGGGAAACGGTTCGTATCCGTTTTGGCGTCCGCGGCTTTTCGAATAAGGGTGGTGTGGGTGTGTCGACCATGCCGTCGTTCGCAGCGTTTATAGGAGTGTCGACACTGTCGGAAGTTGCAGACAGTAGGTATACACCCCCAACAAGGTCAAAGGAGTGGCAAGAGTTAGGTTTATCAGTGGCAGCCGCAGATGGGATATCAAGAGAATGCACTGCCAGGGATGAGGATGGGTCGTGCTCCGGATGGGAGTAGAGTGGAGTAGCTGCAAGGGCTGATGCAGCTAGGTGTACAGAAGGGCCATTATTATGGTTATTTCCAGTCTGGGAGCCATAGTGGTCATAGCCACCGGAAGAAAGCTGACGATGACATGTGATGGAGGCCATAGTCGATCCGCGTCACGAGAATCCGAATTCCAGTAAGGGACGGGAATGGCCTCACATGGCCTAGGCAAACGGCGCCAGTCACAAATAGAAAAACGGGAAGATCGGCAACAATGGCCAGTGAATTATTGATAGGAAATAATGTGAATGGTCAAGAACGTCTCCTCAAAGCGCCACCAGGAGGTCAAGACGATATGATTAGGGTTCTGAGAGGGGTAGTCTGCGTAGTAGGCAAACAAATCAGTCCCTGCGGCCAGAGAGCGGGAGGGCCACCAACGTACCGGTTGGAATACATCTCTCTCTTAAGAAAGAGGAATACGGGTATTTGTCCGATGGAAGAAGCAAGGGAAGGAAGAAGGCGCCGATTGGAACAAGATGTGGAAGGTCAGGCGGCGGACAGATCCGAGAAAGTCACGGCATTTGGCATTTATACCTCAAATCCGATGTCGCACAGCTCACTGTCTGAGACTCACAGGAGGATTCTGGGCCTCAGGGCGGCAACAGAAACAGCAGGCGTTGGAGATCGATGGCCACGCTGCCGCACGAGTGGATGGCCTGGAGCGTCCATGCGGCCATGCTCCTGCCGTGAGCGGCTAGTCAAATAACTAGTGAGTGTGGTATGTGTTGCCGTTGTGTGCTAAGGACCGTATGGTGAACTTTGCATCGATCGACCACAGTCAGCACTTTATCAGGTTTAGGTCGTCGAGAATTTGTCATGTCGAGTCGCAACTCAAACTAAAACTTGCTCTGAGCTCTGAAATGCCCCGCATTCCAAATCCTCGAGTCGACGAGTTCCTTGCAGCGTTGCGACCCGTCCCTGCATACCTACCTGATCGTCCTCTCTGGATGGCCTTGAGCCTTTTGAGGTGGGTGATTACCCCAAACGTCTCGAGTCGCTCTCCATAGACAATAATAGCAATAATTTCGATGCCTACGCTCTCCTGAATCCAGACCAGCACAGCCCAATTTAGTGGAGTCGTATTGGTTGGAGTCTTTCACCGCCACTTGTTGTGCTTCGGATCCACTTCAAGGTGAAAGATGATGACAGCCTAATCTGCTGATCTACCAACAACCACGGATCATCTTCGGCCACTAGAGCTGGACGATCAAATAACGTGGTCCTGATTTCAGACACAAAGAAGATAACATGTCAAACCCTCTCAGGCGGCTACAGCAGGTTAAGCAGCGACAGATCCCCAGCGCTCCACAAATTCCCTGAAAAACGCTCCGGGGTCTCAAAATCAGGCACCCAGAACAGTCCGCGTCCATCCTCAAGATCAATCCAAGGCGCAGGCAGTAGCGCCATCCGCACGCCGTGGTCTTTACTCTCTGCCTCGAGAGGTAGCAATCGTGGGTCCAGGTCCAGGTCTGGTTCCATAACTAGAACTAACAGATAACCGGCGCTAACACTGTATCCAGAGTCTAATCCAGCTCCAAGACCAGCATGTTAGGCGGTCATTAACCCTGGAGTTTCTCCATCGCAGCATTCACCAAGAGCTCAAATGCATTGCGGTATTTCTTTACCTATATCACGCGCTCAGCCATGACAAATAGGACAGTCGAGGAAGCGCGAATATCATTACTTATTCAAACAGACCAGACTTAGTCGCTATGTATCCAGAGTCCCAGAAATAAAGACCGTTTGTACAGCAAGGAAGGAGTGGCCATATTCAAGGGTTTATAAAGGCGTTTATATATTTGGCATATGTCGCCCGCCGCGCGCAGGCAGATATAGTAGTAGGGATCTGTAACAGGGAGCAATAGGAGAAATAGTTGGATAAGAAGGCAGAAGGCAGAATGCACCATTGTAGTGGAGCATGGGGTAGTCAAGATCAGAGCCTGCAAAACATTAGCGGGCGGAGACTTTCCATTCTTCAAGTTCAAGGAACAGGCGGTCCGTCTTTGAACAAAGTAAGTAAAGGGGTCTGCCAGCGCGGTAGATTCTATATTAAATGCAGGAGTCAATACGGCGGAGTGTGATTAGATATATGAAGAATGTGACAACTGTAGACGGTTGGAGAGTGAGAATCAAAACTCATCGCATAGGTATCTTGATAAGTTTATCGAAGTTGAGAGAAAGTCTTATTGATAGCATCTCTTTATTTCTATAGCGATACTTTGGTTATCCAGGAGGCGCCACTGTAAGAGCTGGAATTGCAAGAAAATATCAATGAAACAGATCAGTGTAGTAGTAGAACATGTAGGACAATCCTATCTATCGGCGATATCGGGTGGCTGACTGCTTTCCCAGTCCAGGCGCACATCAAAATGTACGGAATCGACTGTGCATATGGGGAATAAACCATGGATGAAAGGAAATCATATAACGACAGGCAGACGGGTAAACACGAAAGAGATAACCATAGTAGAACGAAAGTGAGACAGTAGGAGAGAATGAAGTCGGCGACGCTAGACGGACTTAGATAGTATGTCCACCGATTCCGGTTCAGAAATTAGGTAGAGTAGAAAAAAAATTGTACACCCGTGAGAATTGAATGTGCAAGGGAAAGGAAATTGAGCATAGAGAAGTATTGTTCTCCAGGCATTGTATGTTCAGAATCCTACGTAGGGCTATTGTGCGCATGCGGGGGTGCTAGTGGAACATCCAATGGGGCCCCTGCGGGCGCCCAGGGAGATGGTGCTCCACGTGTGCTAGCCCTACGGGCTCTGTCATATCTATGTTCATTTGCGGGTTCAGCAATAGCCTGAGCGGCGGCAGCAGGCGCTGATTGACCTGCTCCTGGAGGCAGATTAGGCTGTTCGGGTACAGGCTGCGTAAGATAGTGTCCACCGGTAACATTGCCTTGGTTTGGGAAGAAACTCTGATTGAGAGCTCCGCAAGTGGTGCAGGAAAATTCGATCTTGAAATTTGTAAGGACGGGATGAGGTGTGGAAGGATGGCTAGATTGTTGGGTTTGCGTTGGAGATTTGGCTAGTCGTGTCTGTCGCGGCGCTGGCTGGCCGGAAGTCTGCAGAGAATAGGTGGGTTGTTGAGAGTTATGCTGGGGGTGGAGGGGGTGGTTAACGGATGTCTGCTCATGTTGTGGAATTGCTGGCGCTTGTAGAGGAGGGGTATGAGGAAACGGTTGTTGATGTGTCTGGACCGCAGGCCGTATTCGTTGAGAGTTCTGTAGTTGCGGGGGGTGTAGCTGACCCTGTAGAGCTGCAGTGGGCAAGGTCGGGTTTCGTGGGTCTTCGTTCTGCTGCTGCGGGATATTATCGACAAGATTCGGCTGGACGGGCTCGGGCATCCATCTCTGGCCCGGAATTCCACCATAAGCTGAATCCTCATTTTGCCCTTCTCCAGCCGGCGGCTGACTCTCTTGCCGGTCCTCCCCACTGGACGAATTGGCTGCATCGCTTTGCTGTTGCGAATCCCGTTGCTGTAATCTGATAAGAGCACGCTGGGCCTGTCTGGTGGAGATGTCATATCCATGATACCGTTTCACCGCGTCGACAATATCCTGCGCTTTTATTTTGTTCCTCATGTCGAATAGTTTGGGTATTTCACTAAGAAGGAACCGCACATGGGAGGCTTCCGAGCGAGCTGGGGTTTTCGTCGTGGAAGTCGCATTCCGCCGACAGCTATGGCTGTCTTGAAGACTGCTGATATACGTTGCATTCCTGTTTGCGCGACAAACGACGCGGAAAAAACAATTGTTGGAAGACCGACAGCCTATCACCACGCTCTTCTTGTTGCTCCGCGTGACGCGGAGCTCCCAATGCTGCCTCACAGATATACTCCGTACCAGTGTCTTGAACTCCTCCAGCGAGGGAAACCGCTGGCCCACGTGCAGGCCCGAATACATCTCCGTCATCTCGGTCAGGGAAAACGGCGCAAAGCGAATGGCGGCGAGTCGATACCAACGGCACTTTCCATCAGTGAGATTTCATTCGAGGTTGCTGATTCAAAAAACGAGTTGGACGATTTCGCATCGTTTGTGTGTAATGGGAGCCAGTAACGCGTGGCTTAGGGGACAAAACCTAGGTATGTTCGAAAGAGCAAAGGCGAAGAAGCATAAACGGATGCAGTAGCCCAGCATCCCAGTATCGGGCCGATCTGAGTAACTCAGCCGAAGAACCGGGGAGCGAAATGAGCCAACAGAGACCGACAGAGTTCGACAAAGCAATTAGTAAATATGGGCCTGCTGATATTCAGGGAAAATACGGAGCAACAACGGTCGCAGCAATCATTGCAAGCTTGCAGTAATAGTTCGAGAGAGCAGCCCGCAATGGGGGGAGGAGACGACGGGAGGATCACTTTCCGCCTAGCGTGTCCGACCTTTCTCCATGACCTCAACTGGACTCTCAAACCACGCCCCATCGTTTTAAACCACAACCAAGCTCCCTTTCGGCGGCCGAACAAGCGAGACGCGCAGTCCCCCACACTCATCGCCCATAATAATTGTAGGATAAGCACGTCCATCATGACGTCTTACGGGCTGCTTGATCAGGCGGACGAAGGTCGGCTCGTGCCAGCGCAGATTTGTTTCAAAGCTAACTTTCATGCGTCCAGATGCCCTTCACAAGTCGCGCCTACTGAATGTCGAAGAAAAGCCTTTCAAAAGAATTTCCAAGCGCCTCCTGAACCCCGAATCGATCGTTATTTCAAATGCGACCCTTCCTCCCACGCCCCCGCCTGACGGAACCGACGAAGAGGCTGCGGCGGCTGCGGAGGCAGATAAGCAGAAGAGGCTCGAGGAATGGCGTCAATTTCGTGAAGATTCGTCGCTGGACTTTGCCGCCTTTGAGGGCAGTATTGCACGGATCCAGTTTCTACTCACAAGTAATGAGAAGGAACGCGATCGATACGTAGCTGAGAAGGAGCGAATTCTTTCCACGATGCAGGCCGTCCGCGAGAACACTGCGGAGCTACGGGTTCAATTGGAAGGAGCACAACGAATTCTGGTGTTACGGAAAAGCTATGACGAACAGACAGAAAAGATCACCAACAACAGACTTCTAAAGCCACGGGAAGACCAGCAGGCGAACCTCCAAAAATTGCAGGCGGAGATTGCCGAGTTGGAGAACGAGAGCAAGGACTACGCGAAGACATGGGCAGAGAGGCGAGAACAGTTTGGTCGCATTGTGGAAGAGGGAATGCAACTCCGAAGACTGATCCGGGACGAGAAGGAGGAAGTAGAACGTCGGGAAGGCATGAAAGAAGATGAAGATGGAGACGATGGGGATGTCTCGAAAGGGAAGCTAAGCGGTGCCAACACACCCCGACCAGACCATGAAAGTGCAACTCCCTCCCAAAGTCAAGAGGAAACGAATCGCTCGCCTCTCCCAGTGCCCGCCGATAAAACAACCCCAAGAGCTGCAACACCTCTACGACAAGTTACCGCCGCGGAAGAGGAGAAGAAACATGCTACTAAGCAAGAAGATTCAGCCATGGTGGACGAAGGCGAGGTGACTGGAGATGAAGGCTTAGAACAGCATGATGACTTGGAGGAAGGCGAAGAATTGCAGGATGGCCGTAACGGGGACAAAATGGACACTTCATAGAGGATATGGTTTCTTATGCATTTATGGAGTCGGGAGTCAAGGTGGCGGCGTTCATATTTGAAAAGAATATTTCTTAATTTACATACTTCCTGTCTTGGTTGACTTGTTTTCTGTCGATGGTCGTTGTATTATGCGCTTTATTGGAGAAATGGCCAACCTTCAAGCGATCTCTCGCTCGGCAACTCTGGCACTTGCGATAGCTTCTTTAGCAGCATTGATATGCTCAACATTGCTTTCAGCGCCTTTCTTTCCCTCTTCGATCTAATTAAAGCGTCAGTTATGGGTGGCTCCCTTCTGTCAGAGAGTCTCACCAGTAGGCTGTTGAGCTTGGCAATGGCTTCTTCAATCTTGTGTTTCAGGTTTGGGAAGACCCTCTCCGTCTCTTTCAGTGCAAGACGCTAACATTGGGCGATCAGTAACCCATGTCTGACAGCTCACGGGTATCGAAGGGGCTGTATACCTCCTGTTTCACCATGTAATCTCTGTTCTCGTCCACACTAGCATTCTGTGCTTCTAGCTTTTGGATTCTTTCTTTCTGCTGCTCCAGCTCACGGCGATACGACGCCTCTTCCTTAACCAGGCGCTGGACTGAGCCCGTAGTGATTTCCAGTTGAGAGCGCGGGGCCATGATGATGATAGTTCCTAGAAAATTTGATTACTTGGGTTATCGCGTAAGTGCATGTAGAGGGGTGTATAATTTCTTAAGTGCAGATGCCATATTCACGGCATAGAACGCAAAATTTGAAGAGATATAAATCCAGTACTTACCTACTGTATCAAATGAGCCTTATGTCTCGATACCACCAGCCTAGGGACGGTTGATGATGTAGCGATGCGATCCTAACTCTGGCCCCTCACGATGATGCTGATGAGCCCAAAATGGAAGGTTTGCACTGTTTGTTTGGATATAGGGCAGTAGCTCCGATAGGTCATCTAAAGTTGCATTCGGCTGGAGTCACGTGACACCCGACCAAGGTATAGAGAGATCGATTAGTTAGGCAAATACCCGCTCCCATACTAATCAACGTGTTGCCTAGCTGTGTTGTCTAGCTGCTAGGTTAGGCAACACGTTGATTAGTACGGGGCGGGTACTCCGTAGAGAATGCAGAGATCTTCGCCCCAGCAATTTACCTTTGACGTCACCTCTCTTCCAACACCAACACCCCTCCTACTTAATATTAACTGACCTTGTCAGCAAATCCAAGTGGCCCAACATCCTGAATATTCCCATCTCAGCTTCTCTTTCTTCACCGTCGTTCTTCGTCTCGGCGGACGCTTCGCGGATCATGGAGCAAGCCAGCCAACGTTTGTCGTCTTCACTGCCTGAGAAGCTCCACTCACAACATACACAACCCGAGCTCCCAAAGTCGCCCGAATCCTTCAAATTCCCTGATTCGTTGAGTCCGCCTCCTCGTTGGCCTGGTCGCCAGTTCCACAGATGCGTTTCAACGTCCCCGGTATCCCCTGAAGCTTGCCAGAAGATTCTGACGTCCTTCAACTTTGAGAAATCAGATCGCGAACAGTCAGAGTCGGTTATCCTTGAGCTGGAAAAGTGGATGGGATACAAGGACTGGCCGTGGGCTGATGAGCATGATCGGGCAAGAATTATCCGTGATAAAGCTTTTAGTACACTAGATAAATTCCTCTGGTCTCATCGATTTGTTTTCTATTCCTTCTTACCCTACTCACCTACACGATTAATACATGAGTCCTTTACTAATGTCCACAGTTATTATTGCTTGACAAGTACCATGATTAATGGTAAACCCCGGCTGATTGCTTCACCTGATAAAGAAATCACGCCCTTGCCTTTGCCAGAGTGGCTGTTCACTCCTTATGTTGTCCCTGTACCCTATCAAGACTTCACATACAAACCGGACACCAGCAAGGAAATATGCAAAAATTCAGCCTTTACCAGTGGCTATGCAATCTCAGGTTAGGATCAGAGAAGTGTTGATACCTTCAGTTATCTCATTAACACGACCGGAAGTCCCCAAAATTCTTAGCTTACCTGGGTATGACCTGGTTTAAACGTTGACAGTCTGATTTTGACGTGGCTTTTTTTCATTCCCCGCAATTTGCTTTGTGATACAGATTAAGGTCCATTCATGACTTAAAAGTTTACCAATAAGAATTATTGCAACCTTTGTTTGTAAATCATTCCATTTATCCGATTAATCTACCTTGGGGGGCATCATCCTGAGAGTGACTGAGACAGCACTGGTTACATATAGTATATATATGTTGTTGACGTAGAAATTTATGCCAGAACTTTTCAAGTATGCGCTTTCGTTTTGAATCAGTGTCATATAGATTGTCATTAGTGCTTTCTCTATCAGAGTTGTCACTATCATTAGACGACTGGTAGTCTGCTTTCCAAGGATGGCGAGCCATGTATCCCAGAGCAAGAATAAAGAATTGTTGAGATTCTTCCTTACTATAAGGACTTGATAATATTTAGAGATGAAAGCTGAAAGTTGGATAGTTGGTCCTGACCTTAAGTAGGATGATTACTTGAAGGGTAAGATCGCAGCACTGGATGATGAAGGAATACAAAAATCCAGGTACTAAACACGTTTGCTATGAGCCCACAGATCAGGCATTCAGGGGTTTCCGGGGCTGAGCTACACACTCGAGCTTCGCAAACGCCGTAGTCTGACCAAGTGCACGTGCCAATCAACCTAGGCATTTTCAGCCTTGCTGTCCATCCAAGGCAGACTCACTCATCGTTCCCTTCGTAGTAATTGGCCAATCTGGTATGAGAGATTGTCACAATGAGGCTCTGGTCGTCGCCCCGGCCCCCACGATCCTCCTACCAGGCGTCGCCACCAACCAGTAACAACAACATGCTTTTCGCTTCGAGTTGCCCAGCCCAGACGCTACAGAATCCCTACAGTTTGCGGAGTATATTTTCCGGAAGCATGCAGAAAAGGATGTGGCAGTGCGTGACGTGGTTGGTTGTCAAACCTTGTTGCTAAACATTGTCTCTACGGGCCATCACTGTCTTCAATGCCGGGGCGTCTGGCAGGGCAAACGGCGAAGAGAGTTTTGGCGCATAATTCCGAGATGATGAATGGGGAAAAAAATATGCGTATAAAGAGGTCCTGTTCCCACTGGTGACTCTCCCTTTCATAAATTTTTTTCTTTCGCATAATTCCACTTTTTAGAGTCAAACTATATCCAAACTCAAAATGAGGTATGTATGCATATCACATCTCGGCCAGATACTTCTTCTCATGTAAATACACCACAGATACGCTATCGCCGAACCGAGCGAGTACCTTGTGCTCACTGGAGCCGGGATCGCGGACATCGAGATCTGCAAAAAGGCCTGGGTGATGCCATGGCAGAGAGTACGTTATTGCCTACAATACGAGACCAGAATATGAAGATGCCAAACGCAGTCATCTATTCCTCTGGAGGTGAGGTGATACTGACCTATCTATCAGTGCGCAAGGATCTCCGTTATGCCGTTTGACTTCTCCCTCAGCCTCCAGGCTATGACCGTCGAAAAGTTACAGTTCTCGCTCCCCGCAGTATTCACCATCGGCCCCGATGACGAGCTAAAGTCCCTCAAGAAATACGCTCTCCTACTTTCTGGAAACGCCGGAACTCAGCATACTCAGAAACCAGTAGACGCTACTCTAAATACGCCAGCGACTAGGAACCATGTGCAAGATATCGTGAAAGGCATCATTGAGGGTGAAACTCGAGTGATCGTTTCCAGTATGACCATGGAGGAGATCTTCAAGGAGCGTCAAGTGTTCAAGTCGAAAGGTCTGCAGAGCCATGGTCCTCATCTTACTCCATGTATCTGACAATTTCGAACAGTTATCAGCAATGTTCAGAATGAGCTTGCGCAGTTCGGTCTGAAAATGTGCGTCGCCTCCCCATCATACTTCCTGTTCTCGACTCTCGCTGACCATAACTTAGTTACAACGCCAACGTCAAGGAACTTCAGGACACGAAGGGCAGCGAGTACTTTGCCACCTTGAGTCGAAAAGCTCATGAGGGAGCTTTGAATCAAGCCAAGATCGACGTCGCAGAGGCCCGAATGAGAGGTGAAATTGGTGAGGCGGAAAAGCATGGGCGGAAAAAACAAGAAATCTCCAAGATTGATGCGGATACCGCCGTTCTGGAGACAAAGCGAAAGGCCGAGAAGGCCAAGGCCGACTCGGAGCTCATGAACCGCCAGACAGAGCTCGATTCCCAGGTCCAAATGGGCAAGATTACCGCTCAGCGTCAGACAGAAGCGAGAGATGCGGAGCTGATGAAACAAGTTGAGACCAAGCGGGCAGAGACAGAGCTTGAGCGCCTCCGGGCTAAGCAAGTCACAAAGAGTAAGGTAGAGCGAGAGTCTGCTCAGGAACATGCGGATGCTCAGTACTATGCCAGCACCAAGGCTGCAGAGGGGAGGCTGTATGAGCAGAAGATGGAAGCAGATGCTAAATGTATGTTGCCGAGCGCCAGACCATAATACCGAAGGTTGTACTAATAAAACGCAGTCTACCGTTCTTGCAAAGACGCAGATGCTGCGCTCAATGCCAAGAAGCGCGAAGCCGAAGGAGTTCAGGAAATGGCTAAGGCTTACGGTGCCCTTATTGATGTCCTTGGTGGTCCTGCTGGCTTCCTTCAGTGGAAGATGATTGAGACCGGCATGTACGAGAAGCTGGCGTTGGCAAACGGTCAAGCTATCCAAGGCCTTCAGCCAAAGATCACCACGTGGAATACTGGTGGTAAGTATCACTCATCTTTCTTTCATTAGCCTGTCTTCTAAGAAACTATGTGAACAGACAATGCGAGTGGTTCTGGGGATGCGATGGGCCCGATTCGCAATCTCATGCAGGGCCTTCCTCCATTGCTCAGCACGATCCATGATCAGACCGGGATCAAGCCCCCACAATGGTTTGCTCAGTTGCCGGATAATACTCACGATGGTGGATTAACAAAGCCAAAGAGCGTTTCCAAATAGGCAATGCACACCCATTCCACCATTTCAACGTTCTTGATACCTTGTGATTCCCTCCGATTATTTCGCGAAACTTTTTCCTATCTATTTAGCCACGGTTTTGCCTATCTAGCCATCTTGTTAGGTAGAGTATAGGTACGCGCAATGCTATTCTTTTGGTAACTCACTCCGTCTTCGGCACCATGTCTTGGATTGCGTAGTGAATTCGTAGTTGAGCTGTCGGTGTGGAAGCGAGAAACCATAATGTTAAACTTTCCACAGCACCAAGTGAATGGAAGATGGAGTGTGCATTTGGAAGGCATGGACCTGAGGGAAACCTGCATGCCACGTTTGTGCTTGTCGACGCGCTCCGAAGCGATAGCAGCCGGCTCCTGTGCTTAGAGTTGCTGGCCATCATCCAGGTTATGACCCTGTACCTTGGAAATAAGATCTATGAAAACCACAACATATTCCCCGTGGGTATTCACAATCGTGCTTTCTGTAGAGAAACTGATGTCTCTTAGATCATGGCGTTCTCGTTTATGGGCACCCAAGCTAGAATTCTGCAGGCTTATTTCAATGACCACGGTCTCTCCGTGT
Organism: Aspergillus asperescens; assembly: GCA_027569075.1. Classification (NCBI taxonomy): domain Eukaryota; kingdom Fungi; phylum Ascomycota; class Eurotiomycetes; order Eurotiales; family Aspergillaceae; genus Aspergillus; species Aspergillus asperescens. The sequence goes on along the minus strand of JAPDEH010000023.1, from coordinate 145,660 downwards.
ATACCAGCCGGCTCTATGGCTTCTCTACGGCCCTCACGGCGGCAGAATAAACCACACCATTAATACGGTATCTGTGCAGTGAACCAAAAGGGGCGACTTTTTCGAATGCGCCGGTTGACCGAAGTAAAGCCTGGTACAGGGAACGTGCTGTTCATCTAGTTGCGTATGAGCTTACCGCCACTAGGATGAACAAGTCATCCTGGGAGCAGACAGCAGGGAACCAGGATAACATGTAGCCCTTTAGCGGGCGCTTCCCTGATTACTGAATGTCATAGTCAAAAAATAGTGAATGAGATACGAACTCGTAAAACCGTCCACGGTCCTTTACCAAAATAAATCATGTGATGTCATCTGCTTCAGGTTGGATCAACACCACTGTCGGCCTTTATATAAACGACAGCTTGAATATCCATTTCGTTCGTCTTACCTTTGACTGTCGGATTGCGGGCGATTATTGCATGCCTTCCTGCTATTATGATATGTTATAACTCGTCCATGCTCTCTTTTTGGTTTCCTTTTGGTTGTCATTCAAGCTCTCGACAATGCCACCCCCAACCTTACGCCAGCTGTGCACAGCGACGGCGATTCGGAACGTGAAATGTAAGTGCAGGGCGCTGATAGGATCTCTCTTCTCTCTACACTCATACTGATCTCACTTGGTTTTTAGATCTCAATGATATCGGCAACATTCCTTATACGCTTGCGCGCCCTTTCCTTCTGAAGATCGAGAGCCCAGAGAAATTGGTCAGTTGGCGACTTCCGGCTAAATAATCTACCAACCATCGCTAACCCGCGAGTCCAGAGGTCCCTAGAATTACAATCTCCACATCTTATGAAAGACGATGTTGAACTATGGCTCGAGTTTATAAAGCGAGATATACCCAAGTGGGACGAATATCAGTTACCAGAGCAGCCGGACTGCTGGTACGACGTATACTGCGAGCTACAGGAGGAAGTCCAAAGGGCAGTTGATGAGGATGCAGAAAAGCTCAAGATGGCTCTCGATGGCATAAGCTCAGAACGCGCCAAGCATAGCACCAAATTTGTCGCCGACCGACGAACTGTCGGTCTCCCGCGAGATCGGCCGACAGCGAAGCAGCGGTACGCCTCTTACGATCGAAGAATGGGCGGCATCACTCCTGTGTTTTCGTCAAAGACCGGAGGAGGCGCCTCTTCGGACCCTATGGGATCCCCTGCTTGGACCTTTGGGCGGCCGTCAGTCCCTCGTTCGCAGACATCGAAGAGGAATAACATATTCACTGCGACAAAAAGAAACAATGTTTTGGCCGTCCCTACTAAACAGCTCAATAACAGGGCTACTCAAGTAAGGCAGGCTCCGCGTTCTCTGATAGAGGAACATCGTCGGCCTGCAGAGCCGGTCATTACTCGGAGACCGTCGCTACGAGCACCTGGACGCTCAAGTCTGCAGGGTACTTTAGGTTCTAGGAGCCAAAACAGCCCTGCGGTTAGCTCGTCCTTGCAAGAAAGGGAGTCCAGGCTACGTGCAATCGCCGGCGGCCATGCCTCGACCTCTTCCCGGCCTCACCCCTCACCGCAAGCGTCGTCTCTGGGTAGACCTACATCAGCCAGACCTTCATCCGGTCCTTTGCGTACTTCATCGGCGTCTCAGCCTAGGATATCATCGACTCCAAGCCTTGAGGATTCATCCAAATCTGGTGCGAATATGGATCCAGAAGGGTTGAAGATGTCACCACCCCGTGCCACAGTTCGAAAAAGGCCTGCCCCTAGTCTTTTTATCCAACCGAAGAAAAAAAGGTGAACTAAATATCTCCTCGCCTTCTTTACTATACCCTTATAGGGCGTTTTTCTATTCAGCATCAGCAATTGGTGTTGGTTTCTTATTTTCAGATTTCACTACAAACTTTGTATTTCCTCTGCTTTTGGGGGTTATTTTGGGCTCGGTTACCAGTAGCTTGTGAATCCCGAGAAGAGACATAGTCTCGGAGTTTTGGGACGTCTGGGTCTTTTAATGATGCGACGGTTGCGATTCTCAATTCAAATTCCACATCCTTTACGCCTTTTTATGAATCTAACACGCTCGCGATGTGTCGTGTCTACGATCGTTTCGAACCTGCGTATTCGCGCATCCTGCCTATCCTGCCTACTCGCTGTCGACAAGATGAGAGGCATGGTTTATTACTACTAAGTTCATATGGCATATGAGGTAAGTGCGCCCAAACCGGAGGACGTCATACTACATGCTAAAGAACCCGAGCACACGAATCGCTCTCTCAGTGTCAGAACATCGAGACCAGGACAGCCACGCTCGTCCTCTTCAAACTGGGTATATTAAACGCAAGCCACCTCGTAACATCTGAATCCTGCCTTATTTCTATCATTCAGCCTGACTCCAGTATTCCAACTTATCACGTTCGAGGGCGTTTCGCGTGCGCATCCAGGGAGGTAGGTCATTCAATTAACCAGCATGAATAGGTCGACTATAGGACGTCGTAGCCACCTCGGAGGGCAAGGACAAGATGTAGCGTCGCGCCACCTTCGAGGTTGTAGTCTTGGGCGGTTTTATCATCGGCCCTACGGAACCAAAAAAGAAAAGAGGTAAGCACGATAGAAATGAATCTCAGAAGGGCACTCTGTTAAAAGGCCACATACATCTGTTTTCCACCAAAAATTAACCGCTGTTGAACGGGCGGGATTCCCTCTTTCTCTTCGACACGCTCCTTTATCCGAGACACCTGGCGTGGATAAATCAGCATCCTAGACCGAAAGCGACGGGGTATAAATTAGCGTAGAGGTTATTGTATACCTTATAGTCGGCCTCGATGTCCAGTTCGATCTCCTTTCCAGTAAGTGTACGGACCCTGGGCGTTGGAGATCTCCCGTTAGCGGCTGCAGGTGAATGCAGCGAAGCGAACACTTACTTGATCAACATTTTGAATAATTTGTCGCTGTGAACAATTGATCAAGAAGTTTGCAGGTAAAACGAGGTATGGGGAAGTGTCCGGAGTTGATGGGGTGACTGTGAGGGGAAGAAGCTTGGTTGTTGCTGATAGAGATGTAGACGGATCAGTGAGGAAGGAAGCTCGTCGCGGCGGGGGTTTGGTGGGGCAACGCAAGCATGGATATCAGTATCACGACAGTATCACGGGCAATGTCTAGCATACGCATTACGTTCCCATCAACTATTTGAAGCAAAGCCAATAGATCGGCTCTCTCAGGACCAACTGGCCAAGACTTAAAAATCGCATTTCCAGAAACTGTTACACTGTTCGGAAAAAAGAAATATATACTTGCAGTAGCCCGAGTAACCCACGCATCCTGTTATATATAGAGCCACATTCTCCAAACTATAAGCACTTTAGATGTCTCTTAGACCCAAGCACATAGATTCACGAAGCAATGGTGATGCCCCCCAGGCAACAACAAATCCTTTTGATCAACTACTTCTCGACTGTCGGAATAGTCAAGTGAAGCACTGCCATCCATAACTACTAGTACCAGCTTCCCTTGTTCTGTTACTGACCCAGCCTTAGGTTAAAATCCAAGCCCGATACGAAACCCACCGAACAAACAGAAACGCGCAATCCAGGGAGAAACTCCTCGACCAGGAATTTGATGGCTGGAAAGTTGACGAAATCCTAATCAAACTGATCGCGCGCAGTATCAAACCCCAAATGGAGATGATGCCTTTGCCGACCACCGTTCAATCTCTATGCTCGTCCACCACAACATATTTAGGAACTAGTCGCTGAGATTCAGCAGGAGATCCGCGATGTCGCACCGAGTTCGTAGCTATCCGATTCCTGAGCTATATCACTTGTTTTGCGAATGAGACACTCACCCTACTTGAACTACTAGCCCTCTGGTTCTCACCACCTGAATCTCTGCACACCACAAGGCTAGAGGTAACCAGTTCACGCACCCAAGAAGAAATCGACGCCCTAGCTACACGGCTCTTACAAGATGGAACCGCCTCAAGGCTCGTCAATTATGCCGTGCACGCCTCGTTAAGCCAATTCTTAGCTATGATGTCTCGGCAATGGCGCTGAGCTTTCTACCTGCTGCTGGCGAGCCCACAGCATACCATACCGATACCAAGCTCCAGCACAGCGATGAATATAGCTACCACCATCTACGCCAAGGACTGGCGGCCCAAGTCCTTGACTCTGGAATTGGCTTAGCGGCGAGGTACGTTGTGCCTTCGGCGTATGTTACAATTGCGAGAATTGTGAGTCAGGATGAGTTTTTGTTGGATAAAAAGGGGGTGGATACGGATACGAATAGAGTGGCTGTGTTGATTGAGAGGGTAGAGAGGGTTAATGTGATGTTGAAGGAGAAGTATTGGCCAGGAGAACAGCTAGTGAAGGGGAAATGGGTTGATAAAGGGGACGTCGTGGTATGGGGGTAGCGACAAAGTGCTGGTTGGGAGGGGGTTTGAGTGATTTACTAAAGAGAGTGATGGCCCAGGGTTTAGTTGGATCAATGTTGTGATGCAGTAGGAAATAGACAGACAGGCAAAGGTAGAAGGGGGGGTACTACTGAAGATGTTGAGTGCCTGAGGAACTACGGGTAATCATGCAAAATGGAGATGTCTTGGCGCGAATAAAAGCGGTTAGCCCACCCACACGTCAATAGGGCCGCCCTAAGCGAAACGAAATCCCACAACCACGCCTGACTGAACTGATCTCCCCGACAGAGACAACTAACGACCAGCAACCCGCGAGCCGGCGAAATCAGTCAAAATGGTAAGAGATGAGATTTTATTATTTGAGTGTGCGCTGTCGGTCCCTGGAATTCGGAGAAATTTGATTCGAAAATATCGGTGTTCGCGGAACGATTCGATGTCCCGGTTACGTTGACAGAGAAGGACAATGAGAATGATGGTGGACGGACTTGAAGACGACGACGGACCCAAATAATCAATGTGACACGGTTGTGGAAAATTGAAAAGCACATAATGTCGCAGTGCGAAAGAGGCCGGCAAATTATTGAAGCAATCGAGACATTCAACATGACAGCGTGCGATCGGTGACCAGCACCCTCGGACCACAGTAAAACGACGACGGCGTTCCAACGACTCAACACTCATTCTGCAAATCTACCTCGAACCAACGTTTCTTCGAAGACCAGGGACATGACAAGGCGTGACGGACCTTCACATACCAGAAGCTGACGAACTCCTTTCGTATAATTAGGTCAACGTTCCCAAGACCCGCAAGACGTACTGCAAGGGCAGGGAGTGCCACAAGCACACCCAGCACAAGGTCACCCAGTACAAGGCTGGAAAGGTGAAATTCACCGAGTCCCTCGACACCAGAAATTGAACGAATGCTGATATGGGTTCAACTATTCAGGCCTCTCTGTTCGCTCAGGGTAAGCGCCGTTACGATAGAAAGCAGAGCGGTTACGGTGGTCAGACCAAGCCCGTCTTCCACAAGAAGGCCAAGACCACCAAGAAGGTCGTCCTGCGTCTCGAGTGCACCGCGTGCAAGACCAAGAAGCAGCTCGCTCTGAAGCGTTGCAAGCACTTCGAGTTGGGGTACGCCACCCACTCACCCTCAATATTTTCAAAACGGAACTGACTTTGTGTGTGTACAGTGGTGACAAGAAGACTAAGGGTGCTGCTCTTGTCTTCTAATTTTGCGATTTCCTTGTTCGGCTCTGGGTTCCTGCATTGCACGCACTGCTATTCCGGCGGGTAGCATATGATATTGGGCAATGGAAAATGAAATAGGGTTTCATATTTAGAAATCGAAAAGAAATATTATGTGACTCTGGACGACTGATCGGATCTCTTGACGAAGACCATCGTTTTTCCTTTACTTCTTTTTCGGTCTCTCCCGTCTAGGCTTCGGTTCGTGACTAGATGGGTTTCTTGTTGAGTTTTGTAGACCCTATTACTGTTTTACTGATGAACAGCCTCTTCAACACTTTTCTATTCTCGTCCATCACAAATACTACTGCTACATTTCTCTATTAGGTGAAATCACCGTTGACTACCTAGAGATTCAATCTCTTCCGGTACAGCTCACCGCCGCAACCGCGTAACCTCGCGGCAGCCTGCTCGGGGGTGATGTCACGCTGAGGCTCAGCCATCAACTCATACCTATATCCACCTGTCAGCAACCGAACAGAGAACAAACTAACACAAAAAGAAGGGAGAAAGAACTTACCCAACAAGGAACTTCCTCACAGTCGCACTCCGCAGCAAAGGCGGATAAAAATGCAAATGCAAATACGACGCCTCAATCTCCTCCTCCGTCCCCTCCAGCGGCGCCTGATGAATGCCCATACTATAAGGGAAATGCGTTTCGAACAGGTTATCGTACCGCCTAGTCACCTCGGCAATCGCCTCAGCGAGCTGTGTTTTCTCATCCGGATCTAGATCAACAAGGGCGCGCTTGTGCGTTTTGCTAACGATCATGGTCTCGAAGGGCCAGATAGCCCACCAGGGGCAGACGACTAGGAAGGCGTCGTTTTTGAAGACCACGCGCTCCTGCTTTTTGCTCTCGAGGGCCGCGTAGTCCGATAGCATGTGTCTTCCGTTATGCTCGAGGCGATACTTCTGCAGCTGCTCAAGTTCGGCGGCTGGTTCTTCGGGGAGCGAGCTAGTTGTCCAGATCTGGCCGTGCGGGTGTGGGTTTGAGCAGCCCATTGCCGCGCCCTTGTTTTCGAAGATTTGCATGTACTGGTATTGCTCCTTGGGTTTGGAGAGGCTTGTGGCAGGGGAATCGAGGGAGATGGTGATTTTAGATGCGGTGGCCGCGAGCGAAGAGTCAGGCGAGAGGTGGGCGATATAGATGTCTGTCCAGGCGTCGATGACAGGGATGATCTCGGCGGGGGAGAGGTCGGCCAGGGTTAGATTGTGAGTGGCGGAAAAGGTAAGCACGTAGCATTTCCCCGTGACGGGGTCAGCGCGTAGGAAGAATGATTCGGCATCTGGGGGAAATATCAAATTAGAGGGTTGGTTTTTGAGGATGAGGGTTTGCGGTGTCCTGCTGCGGGGTGAGCGACGTACCGTCTTCGGATTCTGGGTGGTAAGCCACCTGTTCCTCCTTGACCGCGCTGTAATCATTCACGAAGACAAATGTCTTTTCGTATTTCGGGTTATGATCTCCCTGTGCACGCTTGTTCCCTGGGCACAGGTAGCAGGTAGCATCGTAGTCAGGAAGGGTTGTCTTGGAGGGAGTTTCCTGGGCGCCTCTATTCGCTTGGTTAGCATGTGTTATACCTAATAATTGCATGCATTGGGGAAACCAAGAGCTCTTGTGAAAGAGATTCAACATGCGGATATGACTTACTGCCAGGGACGCTTGGTACGGTGGGGAGAGACTAGCACATATGCGCCGGTGAGAGGGTTATACCTCCGGTGGGAGATGTCGTCGAGAACGCTTTCAACCATCATTTGTTCACTTAAGGATCGATTGAGGAACAAGCCGAGTTAGTGATGAGGAAGGGATTGAAGTTCTAGGTTATTAAATCTAAGGGCGACTATTGAAAGGGCAAGTGGACTGGTGGAGGGGAAGGCCGCGGGGAACCAACCGCAGGGTGAATTTATTCTTCCGGTGTCAGAATGCGACCCTGGATCTGCTGCTATTGCTAGGACCGGGTAATTTGCTTCGGGCTATTTGATTGCAATTACTATGATTATTGGGGTGGGTCTTCTGATGGAGGACCAGGAAGATTTCTTATGTTGCATCTGCTTGTTCTGGCGCACTCCCACGTTGTCAGATGCAGCGCATCTAATTAATGGCAGATTCCAATTCGCCCCCATTGTTAGGAACTTACATCTCCAGGGCCCTGAGCTTGCATTATCAGTTTCCCCCCCTTTGATTTGTGTGGATAGTGGACAGTGGACAGTGGGCAGTCAGGAACGGAGTCAGGCCGAAAGTTGCCTCAGGCAACAAACTGACGTCACGAGGGGCTCTTATTGTCAACTGCACGTCTAGATGATATGTACGGTGTATGTCTTATCGATAACTGGGTAAGCACCAGCTGGTCTCCAGGTAATTGCAAAGACTTCTCTACTTTATGTAACTCCTCTCAAGGACATGGTCCAGCTAGGTGAATCTGACACACCTACCCCGCATCCTAGACAGAGAGCGAGCCATCACTATGGCCTTCAATCCGACGCCAGATCTCCATCTCTACTCACTGCCTAACGAGGTATTATCCAACCTCTGCTGGCAGAGTGTGTTCTGATTGATATGATCAGGTATTCGTGCAAATTCTCTCGCCATTCACTACCCGCGAGCTCCTCCACCTGGCGACTGTCTCTCAACGCTTCCATGCCCTAGTCTTGCGTCTCCTACACTACCGACTCCTTCTTTCAGCATCATTGACGGAGTATAAGCTAATCCTAGAATGCTTTCACCCGACATCTAAGCTGACTGAGCCTCACGTCTTCTGTAAATATCTCGGTACGCCTGGCCTGAGTGACAAGCACGAGGGAGAGGGGTCTCTCTACGATAACATCGACACAGCACAGCAACTCGGGAGACTAGGTTCCGTATACTCGATATTCAGACCCGTAGAAACAGAGGAGGGCTCAACGGTGGTGACCCCTGTCGAGCATCTGGGTACGATACCTCCGAGGTCCTTGCTACTACATTCAATGAGCTGACTATTCAAGATATTGAGAACCCCTTCGAGGATTCACTCGCAGTACGACGCCCTATTACTATAGAGGGATTTGAAGAGTTCTCCCAACTATGTGTTGTCGTGAATGTGGTGAAGGTTTTACCAGGAACGACTGCACTCCTCAGTGCTGTGAATGTTGAGGATGGAGTGATCAGACTGTTCCGCGCTTGGCTCCAGGGCCAGGCAAATCATCCACAGAATTCACATCATTATCACAGCCCCTCTGGAGATCAGGATTCTGGAATCCTGTGGGTTGACCAGAGTAAAAACATCGGCCTGAAGTTTCGGGTCCGAGAAGTCACCAAGCTAGACTCCAACTTCCCTGTGCTTGTCCACTATGACGAAGAATCACTCGCCAGCTATGAGATATCTATCGATGGTAATTCCCCTCTGCATTGCATCTATGAGTGAAGCCTAACATAAATTGTAGAACTCCATATTCGTACTACGCGCCTGCTCATGACTGTAGAGCAGTCAATCCGAGAGCAAGAGAGCTACTCACCCGTGTCGTTAATGTTCATTGGTCACACATTCATTTAAGTGAGATGGCAGGATTCATTTATATTCATCTTACAGCTCTCTTCACAGAGCTGAAGTATTATTCCTATACGCAAGCATCCTAGAGAGATAAGCAGGCTCCCAGAAAGTGATAAATAGCACTGTTTTGTCTCTTGAAGTTGCAGGTTTATTCTCACCCTCCAAGCTTTCTCTCTCCCTCAACTCTTCTTCTCAAGCTCTTTAACTATTGACTTCTGATTTTAACAGACTATTTCTCTTAAGCCATATCCACTCTTGTTGGAACTCTTAATCCTGTTCAACATGCACAAAATCATTGTCACTGTCTTGGTGGCCCTCTTTGCCCTTGTGGCCTCGAGCGTATGGTGCCCGTTATAATAGCCCCTCTTTCTGAAACCATATTAACCAGACTCACCTCTCAAAGGCTCCCACTGCTGATGGTCTTGCCCTCTCTGCTCAAAAGCTTGATCGTGCTATCTGGGATGTGCCATCCTGGGAAGTTGCACCCCGTCCTGGTGCACCGACGGTGATCCTCAATGGTACCGCCGAGCAGGTCTACGCCAAACTCAAGGAGATAAACCCCAATTACGATGACGACTGGAAGGATGTCGAAGATCCCAAAATCGATCATGATTCTCTTTTCGAGAAACGAACCCCACACGACATGGAATGTTGGTCTGTTTATCGTTATGGGGCTCGCCATGACAAGGTCCAGGCCAATGTCGAGTACCTTCGAAACTTGAAAGGGCAGCCCACCCTTGACGCGGGCCCGAATCGCTGTTCAAGAGTCAGCTGCAGTGGGGAGGCTGCAGTTTACTGGTGCAATGATGTGAGTACGCTGTTTACTGAATGAAGAAAAATGAAAGAGCTAACTCGGACACGTAGAGTAAAAAGTCTAAAACTCTCCCCTCGTTCAACAATATTGCCGACGCGGCCCAGATTGTCCTGGACAATTGTCAAGGCAAATATTTTTACGGCACTCTAGAGGAATTGCAGGACCATTCCGCCGGTGAGCTTAACCATTTGGATAAATGGAGGGTTGGGGTCCTGAAGGAATCCTACTACTGCTCTGACTGAAAGGTATTGGATCCCTTTCCGGCTGCTTTGGGGGTCTTTTACTCTTTGATTGTAGCGGATGATGTAGATTCAATCTGTCATCTGCTCTGTCACTCTCATACGGATGGCTAGAATATTCTCTCAGAGGACGAGAATTGTACAAACCTACGCGCAGGCTGTGTCATTTTGTGTAACACTTGAGATGCCATGATCATCAGTGTTAATAGAGGGAGACTTCAGGTAGACACTAAGTCATTGCAATTATGTTCTTTCTTATTCCAAGTTACTTCTCAAATGCACCTTAGGTAAAGAGGATGCCCGTGTACTGGGAGCTTAACTGGATGAGGATTCACTATCTGATATTCACAACATACCTAGTATCTTATCCTATATGCGCCGCCACTGCTCTCCCTATAAGAACCCTCTCTATCTTCTTTAATCTCTTTCTCATTCTCTCCCACTCAGCTACCCTCTTCCCCATACCCCGACATCAGGCAATGGCGAAACCAACCATTGTGTTCTTAACCAACAAAGAGCTGGGACAGGCTACAGTAGTCCTGGCTGTCGCTCATGAACTCCTCATCTGCCAATCATACACCGTTCATATCGCCTCATTCCCGCAATTGGAGACAACCGTGTCCCAGCTGAATACTCAAGCTGCTACCTTGGCGCAATCCGCATCCACCACAGCAACCTTCCATGCCCTCCCCGGCCGGTCCATGGTCGACGCAGTATCGGGAAGCCATCCATACGACAACTGGTTCGGCACTCATGATATTGGCTTCTTTGGCGCTCGTCGGGCTTATACAAAGCTGTGTGATTTCGTTGCACCCTGGACGGGGGATGAATATATTGCGGTCTACCGGAGATGTGTTGAGATCATCAAGCAGGTGCAACCTTCTATTGTCGTCGTGGAACCTCTCCTCTCCCAGGCTATCGATGCGTGTCGCACGCTTGGTTGCAATTATGTGTTGTTGAGTCCGAATACCGCCAAGGATCATGTTATACAGCCGATGCTAGGCAATCTTTGGAAATACCCAATGTAAGTAATCAACCAACCCCGCGTCCTGCACATAGGTCCAATATGATGGCCACATACTAACCTAGAAATAGTATATGTTCTGGATACTCCTTCCCCGTGCCCTGGAAGCACATCCTACCTAATGCCTACCTCGCTGTCAGTGCTGGGATGACGCTCGCGAAGTCACCCGCTCTAAAGGCCATCAATGACCGTCGCCATGCCGAAGGTATCGATGGACCGTACCCAATCATGGCCTCCTCTGAGAAAAACCCAGCCCCAGTGCTGATGGCCTCCCGTGCAGAACTCGATTTCCCGTGCTTCGTTCCAGATCATGTTACACGCTGCGGTCCAATTCTACGTCCCTTTGGCGTAATCGGCGAGGAGTGTCCGGAGCTAGCCAAGTGGTTGTCCAAGAAACCTACTGTATTGGTTAACCTTGGGTCGATTGTTTGCTTCAGTAGCGAGCAGGCGAGGAACCTTGCGGATGGTCTGCGGACGCTGTTGGACGCTAGGCCGGATGTACAGGTACTTTGGAAGCTAAAGCCTGACAGCGCAAAGAAAGCTGCGGATTGGATCCCTACTGCTCTTAAGAGCATACTTGATGAGGTGATTTGTGGACGTGTGCGCATCGAGGAGTGGCTGCCTGTCGAACCGATATGCATTCTCCAGAGCGGACATGTCTGCTGTATGGTCCACCATGGAGGAGCGAATTCGTATAACGAAGCTGTGCGGTAAGTTCTTCTTATGAAAAACACAATTTCAATCAAACTATCGGTTCTTGATGCTTGATGGCTAACATTTTCTTAGGGCTGGTGTACCGCAGATCGTCCTCCCTGTTTGGTTCGACACCTACGACTTCGCAACGCGTGTGGAGTACTTGGGGGTTGGAGTTTGGGGAAGCAAGACGAGCGCTCCTGCGATTAATGGACTGGAACTAGGCAAGGCATTTCTCCGTGTCCTGGATAGTGAGGAGTCATTAACAATGCGGGAGAAGGCGAAGACGATTGCATCGAAGCTGGGGTCTTCGGAGGGACGCGTCGTTGCGTGCGAGAAGCTCCTCAAATTGATGCAAGGCTAGGAGGTATTACTAATTAGGATTCCTTGTAACTATCTATCTATAGATTGGATGTTATTATAGCTATGGCTGATTATTGAGTCACATCCGTTTATTCTACCTGTTCAGCTCTCTCAGAGTCGAGCTTCGGACGATGTCGGCTCAACTGAGGACAGCACCAAACCTGCCATGGTTTAGTTTCAAGGACGAGTTCCGGTCTAACTGAGGAGATGAAAAAAAAGCAGGCTAAATTAAACAAGACTTGAGGTCGGAAACAAGCCTGTGGAGTTTGGAGAGACGATCAACTCTGACTCAACTTGTCTATTGATCAGTAAGCATCCGGTTCATTAACATCATATTTAAGTCTTAAATACACCTGACGTATCTCTGACTCGTATTCATTCATCACTGCTTCTAATCTAGAATTTGATAATCTTGACAATACCTTAGAGATGGCATCGGAAACAGTAGCCTGGATCGGCCTTGGAAACATCGGCCGAGTAAGTTACATAGTCACTGCCCCTCCATAAAGAGACCACAGCTAACAAACCCAGGGAATGAGCCGAAACATCGCCCTGAAAGGTCCTCAGAATACCCCTCTGATCCTCTACAACAGAACAACCTCCAAGGCAAGCACTTTCGCGGCGTCTCTCGTCTCCGAGAAACCCCAAGCCGCCATCGTAGCTTCATCCATCCCCGCAGCCGTCAAGGACGCCTCCATCACCTTCATCTGCGTCGGCGACGACCAAGCCCTCGACCAGATCATCAACACCATCACCTCAGATGACTCCATCAACCTCAAAGACAAAATCATAGTCGACTGCTCCACCGTCCACCCGGACACATCACGACGCACACATGCCACCCTCACCTCCCACGGCGCGACCTTCATCGCCTGCCCCGTCTTCGGCGCCCCCAACGCCGCAGACGCAGGACAGATGGTTGTTGTCCCCGCCGGCTCCCCCACCGGCATAACCCGCATCAAACCATTCCTCGAAGGCGTGACCTCCAAAGCCGCTCTAGATCTAGGTCCCGAAGGCGCCAACGATGTAGGCCGCGCCCCGTTGCTCAAAGTCCTAGGGAACACATTCATCCTGAACACCGTGGAATCGCTAGCGGAGGGCCTTGTTGCAGCTGAAAAGTCGGGGCTAGGTGTTGATGCCTATCAGCAGTGGGTTACTACGATGTTCCCTGGGCCTTTTGCAAAATATGCTGAGCGCATGGCGAGCGGGGAGTACTTTAAGCGTGAAGAGCCGCTTTTTGCGGTTGATTTGGCTAGGAAGGATCTTAGGCATGCTGCTAATCTTGCTGAGGGTGCGGGGATGTCCCTGCCTAGTGTGAAGGTTACGGATGATTATTTGAAGGTTGTTAAGGAGGAGAAGGGGGTGAAGGGGGATATTGCGGGTGTCTATGGGGCGGTTAGAAAGGCGGCTGGGTTGCCTTTTGATAACCAGTGATTTCGCTCCCTAGGCAGATGAATAATGAATATTAAGTACAGAGTATTTATACAGTCACGAAGCTGCTAGCATTACATTTGTCCATGGTGCTGACGATACCCCGAAGAGTGGTCTTGGTATACAACCCACAACCATACTACGATATGACTAGAGAATAGAACACATGCCAACACCCAAATACCTTTAAAAAAAAAAAAAAAAAAAAAAGGCCATTCCAAGCATTCCCCTTATATCCTTGTCTAATCCGAAACGCGCATCGATAACAGATCCTATCCCGAAACCTCGACGTGAAGAATGCAGGGTAAGGTCCTGCAAGAATGAAGGGCAAGATAGCGCCTATCCCACCTCTCAAGAACCAAGATAAAGCGCCACAAGGTCGCACAATATCTTTTCACATATCTACTGCACTACTACTCTGATCAAAAGAAACCCAACCCAACCCAATCCATCCCAAATCTAAGCCACGCACGACACAAGAAACGATGAAGCTCTCCCTGCCTACGATTATCATCTCACTGTTGGTTGTCGTCGGGATGGCGGCTCCAGTACAATTGGTTGGTTTCCTCCCCTCCAGATTCCACCTATACCTTTTGTTCCCTTCTAGACTTCTCCTTCTAGGGAAAGAGAGAGGGACGGCGTGGACATTCTAACATTGAATACAGAACAACCCTGTTCCGCGTCAGCTTCAGGGCGGAACTTTATCAGAAGCATTGGGGAATGTTGGTGGCATTAGTGGCTTGCTTTCAAGCGCGAAGTTGCCGCTTTGGGGGAGTGTGGACCGAAGGAGTAAGAGAGGGAGGAAGGACGAGGGAATATTGATAGAGAATGGGATGCCTTGAAATGGCTTGTTCATGTTCGTGTTCATGTTCATGTTGATATTGATATTGATGTCTGGATTCATTCTTGTGTGAGAATCATTACTATCGCTAGTTATCGTGCAGAGTAAGGATAAAGCATTGTTATCATGGTCGTGTCTCGTCAGCGGTCATCAAGGGCTGGAAATAAGCAGAACAGTAGAAAAACAAGAGTACAAAGTGCGTGAGAGAGAGTGTGTGTCTGGGTATAAGAGGGTAATGACGATTTTCAATCTTCCATGTCCATGTCGTCGACCTCCACGCGCGTTCCTAGCGCCTGCTTTCCTTCCTGGATCATGGCTTGTAGCTGTCGATTCAAGCGTTGCAAGCTGGCGTCCTCTTCGCGTTCCATCCGCCGTTGTTTTGCAAGATAGCGCTGTGTTTCCACCGAGACTGGACTTTCGTGTGGTTTTGCAGGGGCCGAGAAGTTTGACGGAGGATGCGGCACGAGTGACCGTTTCGATGGGGTACGGCGATGTACCGCACGGCCCCGAGGTACATGGCATTTTCGCGAACGGGGCCGAGCAGAAGGGCTATTATGGTTTGCAGCGTCTTCACGTGGAGATACCAGGACCCAATTTCCGTTGAGGGCGTCTTCGCCAGCGTCGAGCGGATAGTCGCCGGGCAGAGAGACGGTGTGTTTTTCAGCGGATGGAGCGAGCGTCGACGAAGATGAAGGTAGGGGAGGATGGGGTGTGGGCGAATGATTTTGTTGGGCTTCTTCTGCAGGTGGAAGCTGTGAAGGGTCGAGCGGATAGCCTCGACCGCCGCCAGCATAGAATCCGCGAAATGGACCGGACCAGCAGAAATCCCAGACTCTTCCCACCACGTTGAGGACGGCACGGCTCCATCGCAGTGGCCCAGCCTCGGTCGGCATCTGCTCAGGCGCCATAGCTTTCTCGTCTATACCGGAGGGTGAGGCAGCGATGACTAGGGAAGGGTCTTCAAGACGACACCGTTTGCGACGGAAATCACCAGGTTCCTTGCCGGAGTCTGTGAGACTTGCGTCAAGAGGGGTTCGAGGATATTCGCGATAGCGGCTGGGACGGTGAAAATCATGGTCTTCGTGATCATAAGACTCGTCATGGTCGGCGAAGAAGTCATTCACTCGCGGTGGGGGGCGATGAGGCGTCTTCATTACATTCACTCGATTCTGTTCCAGACCCGGACGGCATCTTTTCCGCTGAGATATGGAGATAGAGCGATATAGGGCGGACGAAGCTGACGGCGTTGGAGGAACCTGAAAGAGAGGAGACGGAGCGCCGACAAGATCAAGCTGCGGAGGAATGGGCGAGTCAAAAAGAAAGGAGGAGGACGGCATTATCATTGACTATCAGTATATTCGTTGATTCATTAATTCATGCGATGTAGACTCTTGGTTAAAGAGTGGAAAGACGGAGTTGTTGAGTGGAAGAAGAGAATTGAAAAGGCAGTTTTTCCCCCAAAAAAGAAGATGAGAGGAAATGAAATCCAACTAATCCCAGCCACCACAATAACATCATCTCAACTACCCTCAACAACTAGCATTTATTTCCGTGAAATTAAGGCATTACAATCTCTGGCTCGTCCAGTTTACACCGGCTGCCTCTAATCCCTCTTCTCCATCCACCAGCACACACCATCCCTCCGATCCGCGACCTCCATCGCCCGCTATCACCGCTTCAAAGTGCGACCGCGCAAATTCCAGCACTGCATCGTCAAAGGTCCCTGGTTGCAACCAGACGGCAGGGATCCCCACTGAGTGAGCCTCCTGGAGCAGAGGAAGAGTAACTGCGGGCGGAGTTACCACCGATAGCGAAGTCTGCGAAGGGGAGGGCAGCAGTCGGGGCGATGCGACGGTATCGTAGGAATGCGAAGGTGACAGTTCAATACTAGGAGATCTGGGATTCAGAGGAGTCACTGGCAACGAATGTTCATGATACCAGGCGAGGACTAGCACTGGAGTCAGTATATAGACATGGTCGCATCGCATCCTTAGGGTTCGTACGCTTGTAGCCAAACTTGCGAGAGTCACTGCTGGCTCCAGCAACAGCAAATCGGGGGGACGAGAAGAAGCGTTTCACTGCCGCCATTGTGTATGGGATGGGCTTTGTACCGTAAGAAGAGGTAGGTTTAGATGGAGAATATGAAAGAGAAGAATGAGGGGCAGGATTGACGCAATGTTAAATACTCTAGACCCCAGAGCACATCTCCGTTCCTCCCCCGATTTCATCATCGCTAAACCTCGGTTCTTCATCACATCATCACCAACAAATGCGATCTTCTCTTTTTTTGTTCCATTACTTTTCCCTTTCCTACCTGCTGGATGCCCCCTTTCATTCCCTCCAAACGTCAGTCCTCTGAGGATCCTCCCCCTCCTAAACGCCATGCCACCGATGCGACGACTACAGCCTCCACCAGAGCCTCTATAACTCCGATCTCTGACTCTTCCTTAACCCCCGTTCCCACCGACGCTGACAATGGCATAAGTGAAGAGGATAGAAAGGGCCTGTCTGACTCTGATGATGGCGATTCAGATGAGGTCGATTGGGAAGATGCCATCCATTCCGTCGCTCCCTCCACCAGCTTCGTCTCACCCCAAGAGAACCTAGAGTTGACTCTGGATCGGAATGAGGTGCACCTAGAAGACATTCTCCAAGGTCAGAAAGCGCCGTCGAAAATTGAACGCCAGATCCGGGTTCTAATACACCGTCTGCATGTGCAGTGTCTACTCGCTCATAACACCCTACGCAATGGCTGGGCCAACGACTCGAAATGCCATGAAATCCTCCGTCAGAAACTACCAGCCGCGATTCAAAAAGAAGTACAGAAATGGCGCCGGGCATCTGGGCTTGAACCTCCGGAGCCCCCGAAGGAACCGCCTTCACAGAAGAAGAAAAAAGGGAAGCAGAATAAACGCCAGGCCAGGTCGCAACAATGTGATTGGGGAGAGAACTCGTCCAGGCAAGAACCCGGGCACCCCGACCTGAGCAATGGTGATCCAATAATCCATTTGATGCGTATTCTTGCCGCATACTGGAAGAGTAAATTCAAAATCACTGCCCCAGGACTCCGGAAACATGGCTACCGGCCCATGTCCCAACTACAGACCCAGATTGCCTCGTTTCATCGTGACAAGCACGATCCAGTATTGTACGGGGAGAGAGTTCCCAGTGTTGAAGAGTTCCGTCAGGCTGCTGAGCGTATGGAGGGTTCTCGCGATCTTGGTGCGCAGCTCTTCACCGCGCTGCTCCGTGCGCTTTCAATCGAAGCTCGACTTGTCGCTAGCCTACAACCATTAGGTTTTGGTTGGACTAAAGCAGAATCCTACACTTTGCCAAAGCCAAAAGAAAACTGCCAAGACACGACAAAGACAGAAACAGACAGTGATAACCTTTCTGATACCGGCGACGAAGATGAGGACGAGGGGGAAGCCCGGCCTTCCCCGCGCGGCCGTAAACCTGCACAACGATATGATCACGATCTCCAGTTTCCCATCTACTGGGCCGAAGTAGCGTCTCCAATCACGCACCAAATCGTCTCTGTCGACCCCCTGGTGCTCTCCAACGCAGTGGCGGCTACCCGAGAGCTCCAAGCGGCCTGGGAACCGCGCGGGGCCAAATCCGAGAAGGCCAAACAGGTGATATGCTATGTTGTTGCCTTCTCACCCGACAAGACTGCCAAAGAAGTCACCACCCGATATCTCCGCCGGCGGACCTGGCCTGGGAAGACCAAAGGTTTCCGACTGGGGAAGAAAGGACCTGACGACGATCCATTGGACTGGTTTCGCACTCTTTTACACGTTTATCAACGCCCGTATAAAGACCGCACCGCCGTCGATGATATCGAAGATGCTAAAGATCTGGTTCCCAATCGGCCGACAAAAAATAAGCCAACCAATGAAACCGCCGATACACTACAGAGCCTTCGTACATCTACTGGTTTTGTTCTAGAGCGTTTCCTTCGCCGCGAAGAAGCCCTCCGGCCAGGCGCCCAGCCTGTTCGCACCTTCATCCCAGGCGGGAAGAACAAGAACAAGGGCAAGGGCACGGCAACCCCGAAAGAAAGCCCGAAAGCTGAAAACGTGTATTACCGCTCCGACATCGTCAAGTGTCAATCTGCTGAAAGCTGGCACAAAGAAGGCCGCGAGCCACGAACCTCCGAAACACCCCTCAAACGCGTCCCCATCCGCGCCGTCACCTTGCTCCGGAAACGCGAAGTCGATGAACAAGCCCGGTTAACTGGACAAAAACCCCTTCAGGGCCTCTACTCCTTCGAACAAACTCAGGAAATCATCCCCCCGCCAATCGTTGATGGGGTGATTCCCAAAAACCACTACGGCAACATTGACTGTTTTGTCCCGCGTATGGTCCCCAGGGGCGCAGTGCACATCCCTTTCTCTGGAACTGCGAGAATCTGCAAAAAGCTCGGAATCGACTACGCCGAGGCTGTCACGGGGTTCGAATTCGGCTCACAGATGGCCGTCCCTGTTATCGAGGGTGTCGTTGTCGCCGCCGAGAATAAGGATCTCGTCAAGGATGCATGGCGCACGGATAACGAGGAGAAACGCCGTAAGGAACAGCGGAAAGCCGAAGCGAAGATCTTACAAACATGGCGTAAGTTTTTATTTGGGATGCGGATCGCCGAGCGTGTTAGAGAGGAGTATGCAGAGGATGAGGAGGGGCATTTGCCTGATGCGCATAATCCATTCGCGAGTCGGAGGGGATTGGCGCAGGCGCCGAACCCGGCTGGTCCAGGGACTGAAGAGCATCCGGCGGGCCTTGTAGACGAAGAGGATGAGGAAGACGTTGATCGCGGCGGCGGGTTTCTTCTTGGTGGGCACGATGATGTCGACGATGGGGACTTGATTGTAGAAGAGAGAGAGCTTCCTGCGCGACGGGTTTCGCACATTTCTGGAGACGAATCTCCTGCTCCTG
Source organism: Aspergillus asperescens (assembly GCA_027569075.1). NCBI lineage: Eukaryota > Fungi > Ascomycota > Eurotiomycetes > Eurotiales > Aspergillaceae > Aspergillus > Aspergillus asperescens. The sequence goes on along the minus strand of JAPDEH010000023.1, from coordinate 126,167 downwards.
ACGAAGAATCGTCACCGTCGGAGTATGCTGAAGAGGAATCCCCTCCACCGCAAAAGCGCAGGCGCACTCGGAATACGAAGAGAACGTGAGAAACTTGAATGGTTGGTTTATCTTTGTGATCGGGGTTCAGGTCTTTGGAGGAGGGATGGGTAAGTGAGTTGGCGTTTGTTAGTGAGATTCATGATGCCATATCTAGATAAATCTTTATGGCTTGTATGTTATATTTAGTTTCTATCGTGTTCTAAAGATGTAGACACGAGCAAAGAAATACAACCAAACCCTCTAATCTCCCAATCCTAAAGACAGGTAAAGACAACTAATATCAATATCTCCGCCTCGAAGCCAAAGGCGAACCCACCGCAACATAATCCATATCCTCCCCATCGCCCCCCGAGTCTACATCCGCGCTAAGGTCAAGGTCCCCAATCGGACTAACGTGTACCGCTGGAGAGGCAACGGGACTCAGTGCAATACGCGGCCGGGATTTGAATACACTCGCATAATCGGTCTGATCCTCGAATAACTCGTCACGCGGAGTCGATGCGCGACTGGGGGAATCAGGCGTAGAAGGTTTGGGCGGCGTTTGGAATTGGTTCACGGGGAACGAGACACGAGATTTCCGAGAGGATCGGATTGGACGGGAAGGTTCGCGGGGAGGAGGGAGTAATGACATGAATTTACGCGTGCGTTCGGCAAGAGTGTAGGACTCTCTAGGTTGTCCCTCCGCGGTCGGTTCTGTAGGATATCTCAAGGAAGTGGGTTCGGCTGGTGGACTTGCAGGAATTTCTTCGAATAAGGATACGGATATTGATTTGCGGGTGCGCTCGGTGAGGGTGAAAGAATCTCTAGATCGCCGCTCGAGTGGTTGTTCTTGGGTAAATTCGATTGTGGTGGAATCGGCAGGTGGCTCGAATATCTCGGGTCGCGAGATGGACGGAATCTGCCTTTGTAGATCCTCTTTCGGCTTAGGCTCCGGTTCGGGTATAGACATGGGTGGGATCTGCTGTCGTGACGAAGAGCCATTGATGCGTTCCATTGCTTCGGAGATGGAGTGCAGGAGATTCTGATCGCTGGTAGTTGGGGACCTCCGGCCAACTACCTGCCGTACTGATTTGGAGATGCTAGCAACGGTAAGGGTTTGGTGGTCACGGAAGATCAGTTGGGGTGTCTTGTTTGTGTCTGTAGGTTTCGACGGTGATGCTGCTTCCGAATGCTTGCGAGAAACGGAATACTGATGCCATCTTTGCAAGCGTGATCGCTGTCGCAGGACACGGGTCTCAAGATCTAACACCAAATCAGGCCGGGTTGAAGTGGTGCGGAGATCATCAACAGTCGATTTCTTTGCTTGAGACCAGGCGCTGTCGAACGACAGCTCCAGGAAAGCGTCGCGGCCGCTGCTAAGGCCCCCGTAGAGTATCGCATCGGCCCATTCTACACTTCCCTGCCAATTGGATTTCGTCTCGCGAGTGAGACCCTCTAAATCAGTCTTCTGGGTCTGGATGGCATGGCTGTCGGGCACGGTGCGAGTGTTTATTTTATCCTTCTTCCTGTCCAACAGCTGCGAGAACTTCTCATGAGTGTCCCGCACACGACCTCGGCGCTCACCGAGTGTATTCAGCGACACCCTGTGAGCAAGAATCAGGGGTAGAAGAAGCGGATACTCTTGCGGAGTTAAGCCAGTCGCGAGAGACAGGTCGATTGCAGGGTTGCGGTCCTGGACTTTTCTCGCTCGTAGCACATTGGTAGAGAAAACAGCTAGAATTTCATCGAATTTCTCGCCTTTGCAATCGTCCAGCATCGACTTCCGCAGGATGGCCTCGCGACCCAGCTCGCCATTTTTCTTCAAGTCGGACAATACACGGAAGAGGGCAGCTCTTAAGTTGACCGATTGCAGAGGCTCTAGTGGAGGGAAAAAAGGACGGAGTTTCTAGGGCGGCAGGCATTGTTCAGCTCTTCTGAGTTCTTCAGGAGCAGTGGGCTGACTGAACCTACATCCCGAGCGGCCTCTGGATCCCAGAGTGCCACCAGTCGGTACAGGATCCATTCGACAGCTTTGATACGCTGGCGTTGGTTCTGAGACGATGGCGAGAGAGTGCGGAGTGTGATGCCGGGCCAGCTTTCTAGTTGATCGAGCTCCAATAGTTGGAGATTGCGGATAAGGACGGTGTGAGAGGATTGGTGAGGCCAATTGGAGGGTTTTGGACGAGGGGTTCTGGACGCGTGCATTTCTAAAATTGCTTGTCAGTGATGTCACAAAGAATGGGGAGCTTGCTTACCTTGCAGATTGACAGCACAGAGCAAGTGAGTGTAGATAGATGGTTTGCGAATAAGACAAAGCGGAAAGGGGAGTTGTTTACAGTGGAGAGAGAGCGGCGATGGTTCATTATTTGGATCAACTCCAGCGCCGGCTTTGCTTTTCGCTTTTCTTCTCCAGACCCCCTTCCTCACTTCCTCCTCCTTATCCTCTACTTCGTTCCATTCCTATCTTCTCTAAACCTCTCTATCTCTATTGGAAACTCTCCCCTCCTTCTAATTCCATCATTCCCGTCAGTATGGGCTCCGAAACCTCCTGGACCCCCCAGTCTGGTCAGTTCAGCCCACCAAGCACACCCTCCTCACCACCACTAACATAACCATAGTACTATCTACTCTTCCTTACCCCCCAGAAGAGAATTCTGTCTCTCCAGTTCCCTTCTTCCACCTCCTCGAACGATTGAAGACCACAAAGCGCGAAGGATGGCGTCGCTTCGACATCAACAACGGCGAGTCAATCTCAGACCATATGTACCGCATGTCGGTAATGACCATGCTCGCGCCGCCCTCCCTGGCTACCCGTTTGAACCTGCAACACTGCATGAAGATGGCTCTTATTCATGATATGGCTGAATCGCTCGTCGGCGACATCACCCCCGTCGATCCGATCAAGAAGACCGAGAAGGCCCGTCGAGAGGCCGCTGTCATGGAATATATTGCCAAGTCGCTGCTGCGCGGTGTACCAAGCGGAATGCTTGCGGGAGACGATATTCTTGCCGTATTTAACGAGTACGAAGCGAATGAGACGCTAGAGGCGCAGTTCGTGCATGACGTTGATAAGATGGAGCTTTTGCTGCAAATGGTCGAATATGAGCGGAGCCACGAGATTGATTTGGCTGAATTCTTGAATGTCGCAAAACGGGTTCAACTTCCTGAGATTCAGGAATGGGCTGCGACTGTGCTTCAGGAGCGGGAGGCGCTCTGGAAGACAAGACAGCAGGAATCAACGTCCAAGACCACCAATTAATGCACCCAGGCACGAGTGAAATGATCATGGTGAAATGTCTGACGATAATGCATCTTTTTTCCTACTTGTCTATTTCTATTTTATTATCTTAATAGAGGCGTTGTACGGTCGGTCACCTCAATAGATACCATCCTACCCGCACCATTAGACATAGCACACCAAATACAAACCATCACAGCGAAAAAGGATATACCCTCCAGAAGCCAATCCCGTCTAATCACCAAATCAATCAACGGGTTCCTTCGCCATCTCCTTTGCCAACATAACCGCCTCTTCCTCCATCTCTTGGGGGCCCCTAGCAACCCTCTCATCATTATCAACCTTGAACCTCTCCATATCTCTCCGCCTCGCATCCTCCTCCGCCTTCTCCTTCAACCCTCTCGTCAAGTCTCCCTCCTCCCCATCCAGCTTATCATACACCTCATCCGTACTGCCCAAATCCAGCTTCTTCCTCGGAATAATATGCGCATGCACATGCGGCACACTCTGGCCCGCCTCCACCCCGTCCTGAATCGCAATATTCAGACTCGTAGCCCCGTAGACGCGCTCGATCATCCGGCCCACGCGCCGCACTGTGAGAAACAAATCGGCCGTTTCGGGCGGTGTCAGGTCAGCTACCCGCGGTACGACTCGGCGCGGGGAGATCAGGACGTGGCCTGGGAGGATGGGTTTTAGGTTTACGAGGGCGATGCTTAGGGGTGTTTGGAAGAAGACCTGGTTTTCCGAAGGATTGGTTTTGGTTATAGTTGAGGCGTGATGGGTTCCGATTGAATGGGATTGGGGGTTGAGGAATGACGAACCTGCGGGGTCACGAGAAAGGGCCCGAAATGGATCGGGCCGCCTTTTGTTGTTAGGGGCATGGTGATGGGTTTTTGGGGGGGAGGGTTGGACATGTATGGAGATGGTAGGATTGTGGTTATGGAGGGAGTAGAATGTGGTAGGTGTGTGTTGACATAGGTGAGCAAGGAGATCTGTTGATGGTGTGGAGAGCGGAGTGGTAGGCGGAGACTTGCACATCTATCCTACAAGGTACCTGGTAAACCCTCCACTTCGTCTACTGTAAATCACAAAACAGATAAGGGTATCATTATTCCTGTAGATATATTACACGAGACTTGGAGCTGAAAAAAAAACCCAACAATATCGATAACAAAATAGAAAGGCATATTACAATCGTAGCTTGAGCGCCGTCTCATCACATTATAAGTCAAGATACCTGGGTTTCAGCATCGCGAACTGCAGGAGAGGCACGGTCAATCTTCTTCGGCAGGCTCATCTGCTGTTTCCTTTGACTCGGGCTTTGTTTCCGGTTTTGTTTCTGGTGTCGTTTCCGGCGTCGTTTCCGGCTTCGTTTCGGGACTCGTTTCGGGGCTCATTTCGGGGTTCGTTTTGGGCTCTGACTCCGGGTTCACAGTTTCTGCGTCGGATTCGGGTTTGATATCGGGTTTCACGTCTTCTGTGGTTGCAGCAGGAGTCTCATCAACCTCAGGTTTCGCGTTTTCTACGGCCTCAGCAGCGGTTTCCTTTTGAGTGGTATCGGTGGGTTGACTCTCTTCCTTTACTTCTGCAGTTGGAACCACCTCACTGGCCGCAGGAGCGTCGTCTTCCGGGTCAACTTCGGCAACAGTGACCTGAGAATCGGTGCGTTGAGTGGGAGACTGAACCAGCACACTTGGTGCGTCACTCTCTGGCTCAGCTGATGGTTGCGGCTGCGGCTCCGCTTCCTTTGCCTCTGGGGACATTATCTGCGCAGGTTCTTCGCTATCCTCTGCACTCTCATTTATTGTTGTAACGCGAGAGCCGATCGAGGGGCTAGATTTGTGTCGTCGAGTGGCAGTGCTACTGCTGATTGACGCGGTCTCAACTTGATCCAAAGGAGGTAGTAATGATTCATTGTCCTTGCGCAGAATCGTCAATCGACTCCCCGCGCTCTGATCCTCCACTTGTTGCGGCTGGTGCGCCTCCTCTCCCTCCGCCTCTGGGGGAACGGTATAACCATCCTCTGGGATAAGATGGTACGTGTCGCAAACTGTTTTGAAGAACATGTAAAGCCCGTCATGGCCCTCCACCTGCCAAAATACTTCCCGGTGTTGAAACCAAGCGTGGGCGAAGATGCGATACAACCGTCGGAAGATGTTGGTGAGATGCCTCAGGCCCGCCTGGGCCCCAGACTCCGATCCCAGTTTGAGCCTACTTGGAAAGTGTTTCGACGACGTAAGGATATTAGTAGCCCAATCGAGCGTGTGGCAGCAGTAGTCAATAGCACAACAGGCCTTGGGCGGATCATGCACTGCGCAGAGATACTGCCATTCCGACGCTCGCATTTCGGGGCAGGTCTGTGAAGAGCAGGGAGGGTTCTCGGCGAAAAAGGCGATAATGAGATTGTTCACTTTCATGGTCAAGAAACGGCAGAGTTCGTATAGCCATAGCGACCGGTCAACACCCTCGGGGGGCTCCGCAAGCTGGCGTGCAACCTCTCGTTGAATCGGAACGACTGTGTCGGAGTCTTCGGGTCGCGTGTAGTGGTTATAGAGTGCTTTCAGATGCTCTTGAAGTTGGAATGGGGAGTCAAGCTATACAGAAAATAGGGCCATGTTAGGACGCCAGGGGTATTGGAGGCAGTTGGGCAGCGACTTGATTACTTACCTGCGAAAGAGGAATTAACGGAGGGCCAGCGGCCATCTCGCTCGATTTCGATCCCGGCCTGATCCTCCGCGTTGGACCATCATCTGCGCCCGGGGAAACTCCCAGGAGTTGAAGATCCGCATCTGCGCCAAACGACTCGCCCACGGACGGCGACTGGGGCCCGATCTGTACCTCAGTAAACGGAGGGGGACTCGGCAGTCGTGGAGAGCTTGACGGGGAGACTCCCGCAGCGGCCATTGTCAGGGGGCTGTGGGAGGAGTATAGCAAAGTCTGGACGGGAGTCAGACGACAGAAGAAGGTATTAAGGAGGACAAGCAGAAGCCAAAACAAAGACCCGACTAGCCTTCTCCAAGACTCCAACTCAACGGGAGCTAAAGATAAACTCACGGAAACTGCCGGGCGGTGAACGATAACGCATGACCACCTTGGCCCTAAGCCCTAGCTCCTTCCCCTCTTGGGTAACGTCATCGATCTCTGCCAGATTCTGTATACTCTTTGCAGCTGCAGATAGCAGGACTACTGTCATTTCTAGAAAGTTGATTGACTTATTCTCTCAATATGGACGACGACGATGCTCCTCCTGATTTGGTGGATGTCTCCCAGCTCCCAGAATCCAAGCTGCAATCATCATCTGCTGAACTGCCCCTGCAGCAACGCGTGCCTATCACGCTGGTGACGGGTACGATAAACATACTGTAGATCCCTTCAGCGAATGGATTGGTGCTGTATCACATAATAACTAACTTGTTCTCTGTCAGGCTACCTTGGTGCCGGCAAAACCACCCTACTAAACTACATCCTCACTGAAAAGCATGGCAAGAAAATTGCTGTGATAATGAACGGTACCTATCCTCCAGTAGAAGTATCCCATACTAGAACCTTGCTAACAATAGTCTAGAATTTGGTGACTGTAAGTTCAATCATCACACAAACCAAACTATAGCTCAAAGCAAGCTAAACTTCAACCTTATGTCCGGCAGCAACGGACATCGAGAAACCCATGACAGTCAACAAAGACGGCCAAGAGGTAACCGAATGGCTGGAAGTTGGAAACGGTTGCATCTGCTGTTCAGTAAAGTACGTCCTCCCCGTCAATCAAATCCGTGCGGCAATGCTAAACCAGAGAACAGAGACTCTGGCGTAATGGCCATCGAGTCTTTAATGGAACGCAGCGGAACGTTCGATTACATCCTACTTGAAACCACCGGCCTTGCAGACCCAGGGAACATCGCCCCTATCTTCTGGGTAGACGATAACCTTGGCAGTTCAATCTACCTCGACGGAATTGTCACCCTTGTCGACGCCAAAAACATACTGCATCTTCTTGACGAACCTACACCAGAAGAAACCGTTCCTGTCACTGATGACCGCAAACATGATCATGATCATGGCTCGGGGCCTGTTCTTTCCATGGCGCACATGCAAATATCCCACGCGGACGTGATCATTCTCAATAAAACCGATCTTGTCACAGCAGATGAACTAGATCACGTCCGGGATAGAGTAACAGCTATTAACAGCGCCGCGAAGATCCACATAACAGATCACAGTCGCACGCCTCAAATCGAAGGCATTGTCCTAGATCTACACGCGTACGACCATCTCGATAGTCTAGACTTCAGTCAGAAGGGGCACAGCCATATTGACCCGGTATGTCCCCCGACTAACCCACCAACCAACCATCTATCTATCCATCCATCCATCCACCCAAAACAACATGGAAGAAACTAACATCAATATGTACATATAAAGTCCATCTCAACAATAGCCCTAATCCACCCCCCATTCCACCCTTCAAAAATCCCTCTCGTAGACGCCTGGCTCCGCTCCACCCTTTGGGACTCAACGCTTCCCACAACCGACTCCAGCGGCCCTGAGAATTTCGACATCCACCGTCTGAAAGGCATCCTAGCCCTCTCCGACGGCTCAAATAAAATCATCCAGGCTGTCCGAGACGTCTTCGAGATCCGGGATGAGGCTGCCTCGTCGGAAAACGAGCCCAAGACTCAATGTAAGATTGTGTTGATTGGACGGGGGTTGGGTGATGTGGCGCCGTGGCAGAAGAGTTTTGATGAGTTTTTGGCGAAAGACGAAATGAGTGTCTAGTTCAGTTACTTAGATCTTGATAGGAGACGAAAATATATAAATGAATACCTGCATCAATAGAGGTGTATGTAAGCCCGAGGCAGCAGTATCACCAAATATATCATATTCTAATAACAATGACTCGGTTATTCCCTACTATATCCGAGCGAGCGGACGCCGGCAGTAATCTTCATGAACTTATAGCAGTGTAGCTAGCTTTAGAATCAGGCAAACCAAGGAAGAATTCGTTTGAATTAATACAGTCGCTGCTAAGAATAGTAAGTAGATGGGTACCGAGGCCAATCAATCAACTAAGTAAGTAATCAACCAATATACAATTAGGTGGGCATGCATAACCAACCCACCTAGAAACGGCGCAGTTAGGACTTCACAACAAAGAAAAACAAGGAGACAAACACAGTAACAAACTAAGGAATAGGAGGAAATAAACGAAATCAGAAAGCAAAACAATCCATCCATTCGTATCTCATCATATAAGAAAAAAAAAATAAAAAAATGGAAATGAGGAAATAAGGAAATAAGGAAATGCAACCCCAGGATGAGGTAAAATCGATCGAGTCTGCTGATGCTGTATGAATCATGCTAAGTACTAGTAGGTTGTAGGGAAATGCAGCTGGAAAACAGAAGTAAATGAAAGGACGCATTAAATCGAATTTTATGGGGATGAGAACAGTTGATGTTTAGCAAAAACGGAAGCCAAGGTGAAAATGGATAAACCCCAAGAAAGAAATGGCCGCAATGAAACTCCATGTATCGCCGTCATGACCCGCTGCATTGTGCTGAAACGCAAGGTAAGTAATAAGTATACAGCGCAGGATAAGTGCGCACGGAAGTCCCCTGATTGGGGTCTTTAATCAAACAGTTTTGTTGTTGAAGTAGTTGTGTAGATGGCATCGTTCTTCAAGTCATACAAATTGTAAGGCCTTGTTGGTGAATGCTGGGTTAATTGGTAGATGAGAGTCGTTCAGGTAGGGGTTGAGGTCGTGGACACTAGGCTGAGGATATGTAGTCGGTTGAGCTCCAATGGTCGATATAGGGCTCGAATCGTCATTGAACGTTTCCTCCCCAGAGAGTTTAGCTGCAGGATTAATGGGTAAGTGAGAATCGCTGAGGAAGGAGCCTTGTTGGCTCGGGTGACGGATAGTTTGTTGAGGGCATGAAGTCGGCTGGGCACTCGGGGCCGGTTTGGTATTTATTTTGTGGCTGAATGTCTCCTGGGAAGACATTGTAGCTGGGTTGATGGGTAACTCTGAATTGCTGAGTAAGGAGCTTTCACATTGGTCCTGGACGGTATTCTGAGAATTCTGAGTTGGCTCTAATTCAGGATGCGATAGATTATCCGTCTGCGAGTTGAATGCATCCTCAAGTGGTTGAGAGTCTGGGTTAATAGTGGTATTCTGAGAGTTCTGAACTGATTTTAAATTGGGAGCTGATAGATCATCTGTTCGTGAGTTGAATTTATCCTCGAGTGGTTCAGTTGCTGGGTTGATAGGTAGACGAGATTCACTTAGGTAATGGCACTGATCTTGTACAGTTTGTTGAGAAACCTCAGGGTATGTTTCAACATGCCGAGTCGACAGATTGTTTGCTTCTAGGTTTGACGGCTCCACTTCCAACGTCTTGACTGCTGGGTTTATGGGTAAAAGAGAGTCACTCAGGTAAGGTCCCTGGAGGCTATCTTGGGAACATTTCAAAGCCAACTGCACACTCAGTGCCGGTTCAGAGGCCGCTTTTTGGTTGAATAGTTCGTCCGAAAGTTTGATCGCCGGGTTGATTGGTAAATTAGAATCGCTCAGGTCAGTGCTCTGTTCGTCATTCATTTGCTGAGGGTAGCCCAAAGTCACACTTGAGGGTGACAGATTGTTCGTTGTTGTGGATATCTGCTCCAATGATTCGGCCGCCGGGTTGATTGGAAGTGTAGACTGCATGAGGATAGACACATATTGCGGTGGCTCTTGACCAGACCAGGTTTCGGCCGCCGAACCCACCGGGTATATATCGGCAGGGGCCTGTGTGGTGGGATGCGACTCCAGGGGTTGGTAATTAATGGAACTGTTTCGAGACGAAGCATCCCATGACCCAACACCAACAAGTTCATCCGGCAACTCTTTGACATCCATATCAGACATAGGATCGACCATCGTCTCTGTTGAGGGGTTTCGGTAACGAGGGTCGACGCCAGCGTCTAGGTCGATCTCGTTCTCGTCATAATCTAGCGGTGGGCTTCTCTGAAACCCTTGGGTATGCTCCGGATGGGTCGGGGGCTTCACAGTCACTGGCACCAGGTCATTCACAGAGTTTGGCTCATCAAAAATCATCGAACGTCCCTTCCGAACTCCATTCGGCTGTGCTGCCACGTCGTGCAGCTCCGTTTGGCGCTCTTGCTCCTCCCTATCAACAACCGCCCCGTCCGTTTCTGGGGAAGGAGTGCTCTCAAAGCTGTCGTTTGGTGGTTGATATGGGCTCTGTGTATTGATATGACCAAAGCTACCCATTTGTCGACCGCGTGGATACATAAAAGCAGTACGGGAGTCGTACAAAGGCAAGGCGCCATTGTGTAGACCAACCCCGATGCTTGTATGGGGTTGCATCCTGGGAAGTTGGTCGAACGTTCCAGTCTCGGGAGGAAAAAAATTCAGCAGTTCCTTGGCCGACAGTCGCTGCCGGGGGATCGGGTTCAAACAAATAGATACCAACCTCCGATAATAGTCCGGAACGGGCACGTCCTCGTCCAACACGAACGGCCGACGCTGTCGCTCAGGTTCATCCTCCTCCATTGCCAACGCCCACAGAGTCATACCCAGTTGGAAAAGGTCTGTCTTGACACCAATGTACATCGATATTCGTTGGTTGCTCTCGATCTTCGCCGCAATCTCTGGGGGTTCCCATCCCACCGGACAACCTCGTCGGTTAATGTCGATTATCTTCGCATCATCGTTGGCGTCCACCACAATATTCGACAGGGTGAAGTCTCCTTGCACATAGCCTGACTCATGAATCTCGCACAGACCGTGTACGATCTGCTTAGCCCAACGTTCGCGGCGTTCCCAAGAGATTGTCCCACGGTATTCATACAAAATATCCACCAAGGCGCCCTTCTCAGCAAAGCTGATGAGAAGCCCTTTCACAACCTCTTGTCGGTCATCGACTACGATCCCTTCCACCTGAATCACATTTGGAGTACCTTGAAGCGCATGCAGGGCATTGATCTCGTACAGGAATTCGTCAACTGTATCCGGACCGGGGATTTCCTTCTTGATAAACGACCTATCGCCCAATCTCACATTATACACAAATCCCGATAGGTGTGCCTCAAAATGTAACCGGCGTTCGGGAACAAGCTGGGCTTCTGGTAAGTGGCCGATGCTGGAGACGGGGGGATATGGAATGATTTCGTTCACGTCTTCGGTGACATGGACATGCAGACGACCATCGCGGGTTTCTAGTTTCAGGTTGGTGACAGTATCGTAGAACTGGATGTCGGGGAGCGACTCGCGGATGGACTCGTAGATGCGAGCGCACTTGTCTCGTTGGTACCGTAATTCCTTCAGGTCCTGCTCCAAAGATTCAGGTTCGGCGTCGCGATAATCGCAGGATATGGTAACGCGGCGCCATCGGTTGGCGGCTTCGGCATAGGTGACGAAAAATTTTTCCCTCTCTGAACGGTCCCGAAAGTGCATGCTCAGGTTCAGTATCCACCGGCGCTCCAACTCCATGTCGAAAATATCAACAGGACACCCCTCGGGAGTATCCGTTACCTCGGGGTAGTGGTCCCATTCCGACCTGGCGTCGTTATCCTGGGTGGTCTCCTCATTCGTTTCCGGGGGGTCGTCGACCTTGGTTGGGGCTGGGACCGGGTCTTCGCGCCAGTTAATCTCGGGGGCGGATAATCTGGGATCCACGGCAGACTGTGGGGACTTTGTCCGCTGAAGACTCAATGTACGACGGTCGGCGGATGCAGCGCGTCGCGGTTCGGTATCAGCGGGGGATAGACGATCTCGACGTTCGGAATGCTGTCTCTTGAAGGTCGTAGACCGGGGGAGGCCAACGCCTACCCTCCTCGACAGACGGCGCGTGAGGTTATCGTGGGATTTGGGGGGTGGAGAATTGGTGCCCTTGGAGTTGGAACGAGTGTTTGACGCGGGGGAAGTATCACTGCTCGCAGGCGAGCGAGAGGAAAAATCTCGGTCATCGCGGCCAAGCCATCGGCGGAGACCCAGGCGATGCCACATGCTCTGCTTGGGACGCGGCAGCTCGACCTTTTCCGGGTCCAGCAAAAAGCCCAGAGACGACCTGGGCGAGCTACAGGAGCTGTCTGCAATGGAGATGGCCATCCAGCACGACCCAGGAGTTCAAGAGGGCCGAATGGGGGAGGACGACTTGAAGACTCGAGGGGGCTGGGAAGGTGACGGCCATAAGAAATTATCGCGGCGGGAGTTCCGTTGACAGGGTTTCAGAGGGGAAAATTCGGAGCAGCCTGAAAGTCTGAGAAAGAACAAGCAAAAAGAAAAGAAAAGAAAAGAAAACAGAAGTGGACGGGAAAATTGCACTACAGGAGATCAGAAGGAAAAAATTTCACAGCCCGAGCTGGAGGCAGTCAAATCAGACAGATCCAGGGAGAGAGCATCCAACAGCCCTCGACGAGTCGGTGAGGGTTCAGCGTCGTAACAGGTCGCACAACAGCAGCAGAGAGATAAGTAGGGGATGGACGATGGATCTAGGCGCCGGCAAAGGAATTAAAAATGGACAGTACACAGCTTGAAGGAAGGAAAGGAGAGAAGAGCGAGAAACAAGCAAGTATCAAACGAGTCCAAAGGCACCTCAGGATGGGGGAGAAGAAAAGAAATCGGGAGTGGGAGAAACCGCTGAAAATGAAGTTGTCGCTGCAGGACCGCAAGGTGATTAGCCAGCAGCAGGCCCCGGATAGCCACGCGATTATTTAGTATTATCTCGAGGTGAGTTCTGCGTATGACTCACGGGAGGATGAGATGGTTCCTATAGTTACTGGCGAGCGACTATCAACAACTGGTGGTGGCTGTTGCTATACAGGCGCGAGGAGTATGAGACACGATAAAGCTGCTGCAGAAGGCGGACGCACAATAAATCTGCGATATCCTGATATTCAAAATCCCCAAACGAAACAAATCCTCGCCCTGTTAGCCTAGACGGAATGCGCCTATGATTAACTTGAGACTATGTCTCCAAAGGACGCACTGCGGCCTGACAGTGCCTGATGTCCAGCGAAATACCATCACTCGATCCAAGCGACATATAGATCTACGTCTACGCATCCAGCGAATATAGAGGTCAGCACAGCCTGGATCTATAGTTTCGCGACTAATTGAATCCATGAATTCTTCTGAACCCGCGTCTTTACCGATTAATCCTGGATTCCAACTGATTCTGTATTCCAAGCCCTACGAAGTATATCCTCCACCTCCCAAGGTTATACCTTAGGTATACCTAAGAGAAGGGCATATCTTCCTGACTCTCTAGTCTCTACAAGGAGTTTCACACATATAGATCCAAATCGACCCCACTTTCGCAACGCACAGCCCAAAATCCAAATCCTTCTCGAAGCCTGCTCTTCACCCGTCCACAGCTTGTCGTTCAAAGTGATGCTCCAGACAGCAGCCTCTCTAAAAGAAAGGCACCCAATCACCACTCTCCCGGCAATGCTCCGACCTTGACGAAACGCTATTGATTCTCGTGCAATGTCCATCATCTGTCTCGACAGAACTCAATATTGCTTTGTTGGGATTCTTGCAGCAAATACTTTACTTCTGCGTCACTTACTGGTTAGAGTGGTGCTGCATCCTGCCCCGGGAAACGGTCAACGGTACTTACACTAGACACCACTGGCAGTGTCGATTTTAGAGAATGATCCCTGATCCATGATGGCCCTGGGAGTTACTTGCCTGGTGCAGTATTCGGTTGTCTTAGCGGCTTGTTGTTCTGCACGCTCAAACGTGATGCTGGGAAGTACTTCTAGCCATCTTCCATGTCCTTGTTTATAGGTATATACATGCATGGGATCGGTAGATATCGAATCCAATCGTACAGCTGTCTCATCATAGTACAATCCTCGTTTTCAGAGCGGAGTGGTCAAGCTCTTTCTTGAACCCTTTTAGCAGACTCGTTCTGCACAAAAAGAGAATCCAAAGAAGCACTGTGTCCCGACCCTGGCCGACCAGGGTTGGGGACTTGTAAGTCTAAAAAGGTATTTCAAAGCGCGAAAAAGGAAAACAACTCCGGACCATGCATTTCGCAATAAACGCCTATACATGACCAGAAACTCAGAATCCCATAATCCAAAGGCTCAACAGCAACAGAAGTCTACCAAAGAAATGTCGTGTCGGCGCGACCGACGGCCCAAGTTCAGTCATCGTCCTCATCATGGCCATTGGACTTCTTCTTCTTGGGATCCTCCGACAACTCCTTCTGCCAGACGCGGTTTGCAGTATCCTTATCGACATCGGCAAACAGGATATCAGACACTTCTGAATACCAACTCACTGGGTGGCCTTCAATTCCTGCTTTGATGTTCTGCACCGAACTGTTAGACAAACAAAGCCCCTAAAAGTACTGGGAAGATAAGCACTCACCTCAGGTAGCTCCAGCCAGTCGGACATGTTATCGGCTGGGAAGACAATCTTCTTGGCACCGGCACGGCGTGCAGCCACCGTCTTCTCTCGCAGTCCTCCGATGCGCAATACTTTCCCGGTCACTGTTAGCTCTCCGGTCATCGCGATCGTTGGATCCAGGGGATGATTCAGTGCCAGTGAAAGGAGCGATGTCGCCATGGTGATACCAGCCGATGGGCCTGTTTTTTGATCAGCTCATTTGAACTTGTGATTACCTCATTGAACCTAGACAACTTACCATCCTTTGGAACAGCACCCTCTGGACAATGCATGTGTAATTTCGCCTTTTCAAAGAACCGATTTTCTGGGAACTGCTTCGCCATCACCGACTTCACGAAGGAGTAAGCGATGTGGGTAGACTCTTTCATCACATTCTGCAAATTTCCCGTAATGTTGAGACCCGGACGTGACTCGGGCGTCAATGCATTTTCTAAGATGGACTCGACGTAGAGAGCCGCACCTCCCATGCTAGTCCAGGCCAGTCCCATTGTGACACCCGGTGGGAAGGTGTCATACAAGCGGTCAGCGGTGAAGATTGCCGGACCAACGTAGTCGGTCAAGCTGTCTTTGCCGATGGTCAGGTGTACGCTGTCGGGTACCTTGAGTCCCACCCGAGGAGTTTCTGCGGTTGATTTTTCTAATTCACTAGATGTCTTGATCGGGGGTGTCTCCTTCTTCGACCCCTCTTGCGCCGCTTTGCCTTCATCTGTGAGAGCCTTCTCCTCCGCTAGTACCTCTTCTCCAAGATCCGAAACGATCTTGAAGGCGGCCTTCCGGTAAACTTTCTCGATCTGCTTCTTCAGGTTTCGGACACCACTTTCGCGACAATATGACTTGATGAGTTCTTCAATCGCTTCATCATTTAGGGTGACATCAACATTCTTGAGGCCAGTTAGCTCTCTAGCAGCGGGAGCAAGGTATCGTTGAGCGATCGCCATCTTCTCGTCGGCAACATAGCCAGACAGCTCAATGATCTCCATGCGGTCTAACAATGGTCGGGGTATCGTATCAGTGACGTTGGCTGTGCAAACGAACAGAACCTTGGATAGGTCCACGGGCACATCCATGTAGTGATCCAAAAACGACGAGTTCTGCTCGGGGTCGAGAAGTTCAAGCAACGCCGAAGACGGGTCACCCTGGTGGCCACGACCAATCTTGTCCACTTCATCGATCAAGATAAGGGGATTCTCCGTTTGACACTTCTTGAGTGCCTGAATAATACGTCCAGGAAGAGCACCCACGTAGGTCCTCCGGTGCCCTTTGATCTCCGCAACATCCGTTAGTCCACCTACTGAGAACCGGTAGTATTGTCGACTCAGCGCCCGGGCGATGGATTTTCCGATACTTGTCTTCCCGACACCAGGAGGACCAACAAGGCAGAGAATTTTCCCTTCCACAGTACCTCGGAGCTTTCCAACAGCGATGAATTCGAGGATGCGGTCCTTGACGTCCTTCAAACCATAGTGGTCTTCGTTCAAAACATTAGTTGCATGATGAATCCCAAAGTTCTCCACACTCTTCTGGCCCCAAGGAATCTGAGTCAACCAGTCCAAGTAGTTTCGAGTGACGTTGAACTCGGACGCAGCCGGCTCAAGATGAGCAAGCTTGTTGATCTCTTCATCGAACACTTTCTTCACGGCTTCCGGCATTGCGAGCCTCTCTGCCTTCTCCTTGAACTTTTCCACAAGCTTATCCTTGCCGTCGGACTCAATACCCAATTCTCTCTTAATCCCCTTCATTTGTTCCATCAGCCAGTACTCTCGCTGTCGCTTCTGAATTTTGGCCTCTACATCCTTTGAGATCTTTGATTGAAGCTGTGCATTCATAAGCTCCTTCTTCAGCACGACCAACCCCTTGGGTAATCTCTCCTCAATGTTCATAAGCTCGAGAACTTCCTGGAGCTCATGCAGCTCTCCCCCAGAGACAGCGGCAGCAAAGTCCGCTAATTTAGCAGGTTCATCACTCAAGTTTCCGGGGAACTGGTCCGTGTAGAAAGCCGAAATCTGGTCACGGAACAAGGGATTCAGAGTGGCAATTTCCTTGCAGACGTTGACAATTTCACTTGTCACAGCTCGGATAATGGCGCTCTTCTTATCAAACGGCTCCTCCGCTAGGTTCTCAACATTCACTAAACTGACCGGGTACTTCCGTAAGAAAGAGGTAGGTTCATAGTGATCCTTTGGCGCAAGCTCCGCGGCGTTCTCCTCAAAGCTTGCCACAACGTCGCCACGCTTTTCTGTATTCTTATCCTCCGGTGCAGCAGACTTCGCGGAATCGCCAGGCGGGAGTAGAGAAGAGATCTTGATACGTCGGTGGGGGTAGAGCACGGCCGTCACGCCGCTTTGCTCGCCGCGTAATGGGTAGGCAGCAGTAACTTGAGCGAATACACCGACATCGTAAACATCGTCTGTGTTTTCAATTACATCGCCGTCTGCATTTTCATCCTTGAACAGGAATGCCCCTACATATGGCTGTCCACGCTTCATCATATCTTGGATGGCCGTAGCAACATTCGGATCGCGGATGGTGATAGCCTTGTAGAAACCGGGGAATAGCGGGCGTTTAGCAATAGGAATCGCCATAACCTGAGGATAAACCTCGGGTACCGATGGTTTCTGGAGAGCCTTGTCATTCGAGCTCTTCTTGCCTTTCTTTCCATTATCATCGCCGCCGTTGTTCGAGCCGCTTGGTTTTGAGTCCGAGGAACCCTCATTCACAAGGATAGCAGAGGGTATGCCTGAAGAGTTGCCTTTCCCTTCAGCTTCTTTCTTTGCGTCTTCCTCCACCCCACGCTGTTCTTTGTCTGCCGCTTTCTCCTTCCGCCTTGTGAAAGCCGATGTCGGAGCTTGGGATTCCACAGAACCATGTTTCCCAGAAGAGTCAACCTGTTTACGGCGAGGTTCGCGCTCGACGTCTTTATCCTCCCCTCCATCATTATTATCTTTATTCTCTTTTTGGTTCGGGTCTTCTTTCTCATCTCCAGGTGGAGGCTTTTCTCTTCGTCGGACGGTGCTGGATGAAAAAGTGCGAGTGGTCGGCGGAAGCGAGCGGAAACGGCGCGACGTCTCTAGAAGAGATCGGGCACCGACATTGCATCCGTGTGAAGCAAATAGAGGCCGGAGAACGAAGGGACGCGGTGTCTGGAGCGCGGCTCTCCAGCGGAGGGTCTGGCCGCGGAGCATGCTCCCAAGGTATATAGCGACAACCGAGGCGAAATAAAGAGTTTGAACCAAATAAAGCAAGAAACAATATAATTTACAGATCAAAAGAAATTTTGCAAGAGACCAAGGAGAAAGCCACAGAATTCCGCAGGCAATGATGGAGAGGAGGCGATGGCGAGCTCAGGCGATTGATTACAGAAGCAAGCAGTTCCTCATCTCAAACCCCGGTCCGTCGTTTTTCCGTCAGGAAACTTCAATTAAGCCGAAGGGCTGAGAAGCTTCGATTTTGCTCCATCAGGATTCGCCGCCGAAAATTTTGGGGAGATTACAGCAATTACTTCTCCCTCTGGCATGGGTATATTGCGCATCGCTTCAGTCGTTCCCTCATTGCCCTGACCATTCATTTTCTCGCCATGAACCCGTCTTCAGTCCTCATGCCGAAGGCTACGGCTATGCCCGGCTGTATCCTTCGCACGTCGCGACAGTGCTCGAAACACAACCAGACAGCCGGGGTTCGCACTTTGTCCTCAGCGCATCAATATCATGTCACCGTTATCCATTCGCCTGTGAAATCTCAGCGGGATAGCATTTTCTTAAAGAAGCGCCCGGACTACATCCAATCCAGGGTATGTAAACCTCACCCCGGACATTCCTGTTAAAATATATCTAACCTCTTTTTACACTCGTAGAGCTTCCATGCTACGAACACACTTGCGGCTATTCCCGATCCCTATAGAGCCCTAGGCGTGGACAAGGGCGCCTCCGCAGGCGATATCAAGAAGGCTTATTATGGAATGGCAAAGAAATATCACCCCGATACCAACAAAGATGCAGGTGCCAAGGAGAAATTTGCGGAGGCGCAGACGGCCTATGAGTTGCTCTCGGATCAAAAGAAACGCGAGACGTACGACCGATTTGGGTCGGGTGCCTTTGATCAAAATGGTGGTTTCGACCCGAGCGCCGGCGCAGGCCCAGGAGGCAACCCGTTCGCTGGTGGAGGAGGCTTTCACGGTTTTGGCGGAGGCTTTGGTGGTGGAGGTTTCTCTGGTGGCTTTACAGGGGATATCAATTTTGAAGATCTTTTCGGGGCTTTCGCGGGTGGCGCTCGTCGCTCTGGCCGGGGTAGACGGGGTCAATATGAGGTGTTAGTTGGCGAGGATATTGAGGTTCAGACCAGTATCTCGTTCATGGAAGCGGCCAAAGGCACATCGCAGGACATCGTTATTACTCCTCTGAAAGAATGCGGTACGTGTAAAGGCGGCGGATTGAAAGAGGGTGCGAAACGTACCCAATGTCGCCAATGCAATGGTACCGGAACTCGGGTACACATGATGCAGGGAGGCTTCCAGGTAGCTGTTACCTGTGATGCTTGTGGAGGAGCGGGTCTTATCGTTCCTCGAGGTTCGCAATGCGGTTCATGCAAAGGGGACGGAGTGGCCCGCGACCGAAAAACTGTCCGGGTCGATATTCCCGGCGGTATTGAAGATGGCATGCGGCTAAGGATATCCGGGGAGGGCGATGCCCCTCCTACGGGAACGGCAGCAGCACCAGGCGCTCAGACGCAGCGAGGTGATCTTTATGTGTCGATTCGGATTTCTCCTGACGAGCGGTTTAATCGCTCCGGGTCCGACATTCTCTATACGGCGTCGATCCCTCTCACTACAGCGCTTCTTGGTGGTGAAGTGACCGTTCCTACCTTGGATGGACAAGTCAAAGTCAAGGTTGCGACGGGCACTGGAACCGGCGACCGAATTACACTGTCTGGAATGGGCATGAAGAAACTAACCGGTCGATCCCGCGGTTTCAGCCCAACCGGTGACCTGAAGGTCGAGTTCAAGGTTGCGATGCCTAAATATTTGACAGGCAACCAGCGTACCATCCTTGAAGTTCTTGCCGACGAAATGAACGATAAGACTGCCAGGCGGATCATGGACATTCCAAAGGACGGGTATGATTTCCACTGGCACAAATCTTGATTAATTGTACTCTTGCTAACAGACAACGATAGTACTCCTCCGGCATCCCATGCGTCTTCCGGAGAGGCGTCCAAGGGCGAAGGATTCCTCAAATCCGCATGGCACAAGCTCACGAACCATAGGAAGCCGGCCGAATCAGAGAAGTCCAGCGGAGAATCAAGCAAACAGGATTCTAACTCCTCGACCGACAACAACAACAACAACAAAGGCGAAAAGGACAAGTCCGGCTCGACTTGAGCGGAATTATCAATCCACATCGCTCGAACAATCTACCTTCTAATCCTTTGTATACCATAGCGCCGGCGAGATTAGGGAGTGGTCTTCTTCTTTTTATTTAGGTGATTCTGCACATTCTGCATGTTGGGAAGCTATTTCACTGTATCCATTTGTTCTGTTCCAGGGATTGCGAACTATAGAGGCTGTCTCTACATGTACATTATTGGAGCCACAACATCTCTACTTCTCCGGATATACTTTTCATTTTGTAGGATTTAATTCGACGGTAGAATAGTCAGCAAGATTCGATAGCGCCTTAAGGCAGAATTATTAGTCCCCAGCGTGGCAGTCAATTACAACACCTATCGGCCGCCATCGAATCAGCTGGGCTCCAACCACTGCAATTTCCGCCGCTTGAATATCATCAGTCACATCCTCCCACCCCACTGCCATCCCTCTCCCCCGTTTCAGCTGTGCCTCCCTTCTCTTTTCGCTTCGTGGTTGTCTTTTTTTAAAAAATTATTTTGGCTTCGACTCACTCGGCGTACCATCTATATTAATCTTTGCTTCCACCCTATTCCCCGCTCCCTCTTGAGGTAAATGGGAGCTCCCCGCTCCTTGACGGCAAGATGGTTCAGTCGCCTATGATATCATGTCCCCTCAAACAGACCAACGAAATCGATTGGATTCAACCTCTCAAGGACTACGTTCGTCAGAGTTATGGCGAAGACCCCGAGCGCTATGGTCAAGAATGTGCTACCCTCAACCGGTTGCGCCAGGATATGAGGGGTGCTGGCAAGGACAGTGCGACAGGGCGAGACCTCCTCTATCGATACTATGGACAACTGGAGCTCTTAGATCTCAGATTTCCTGTGGATGAGAGTCATATAAAGATATCTTTTACCTGGTATTGAGCCTAAGGATTGTGGTTACCCCCAACTCTGCTAATCATGCAATGCTGCCTATAGGTATGATGCGTTCACCCACAAGCCGACGTCACAGTACTCTCTCGCCTTCGAGAAAGCCTCGATTATATTCAATATCTCCGCTGTTCTTTCCTGTCATGCAGCAAACCAAAACCGGGCAGATGATACTGGTTTGAAGACCGCCTATCACAACTTCCAGGCATCAGCCGGCATGTTCACCTACATCAACGAAAACTTTCTCCACGCCCCTTCGACGGACCTAAACCGCGAAACTGTCAAAACCCTCATACATATCACGCTCGCTCAGGGTCAAGAGGTATTTCTCGAGAAGCAGATAATGGACCACAAGAAGGCTGGATTCCTGGCGAAACTCGCCAGCCAGGCCTCATATCTCTACACACAGGCCATTGAAGGGACACAAGAGCATGCTAAAGGCATCTTCGATAAGGCATGGGCTACCCTTCTACAAGCCAAGTCAGCGCATATGGGGTCCGTCGCGTCGTACTACCAGGCTCTGGCCGATGTTGAAGCAGGTTCGCACGGAGTGGCTGTTGCTAGGCTCCAGCTGGCGGAGAAGCATTCGACAGCTGCGCTGAGCTGGGCTAAATCGTTTCCTTCGTCGGTCTCAGCGAACACAAATCTAACTTCGGAGGCCGGTCCCAATTTTGTGGACATTGCCAAGTTTCATCTCGCGAATGTGCAGTCCCAACTTACTACCTATATCAAGGACAATGATTTCATATATCATCAACCTGTCCCGAGTGAAGCTGGGCTATCTGCAGTATCGAAACTACCTGCAGCGAAGGCAATCCCAGTTAGCGAACTGTATCAGGGTCAAGATATTCAGCGGATTATCGGACCAGACATTTTCCAGAAACTCGTTCCCATGTCTGTCACGGAGACGGCAAGTCTCTATGATGAGGAAAAGGCAAAATTAATCCGGGCAGAAACAGAGATGGTTGAGACAGCTAATGGAGAGATGGCAGCGAGCCTAGATTATTTCAAGCTTCCAGGTAGCTTGAACATCCTGAAAGGAGGAATGGACCAGGAAATGACGGTCGATGAAGAATTCCAACGATGGTGTCGGGAGTTGGCGGGCCATGACTCATTCTCCAAGGCTTTTGATAGCCTTCAAGATCGCAAGTCAGAAGTGCTGGCGCAACTAGACCAATGTTCCAAACAGCTGGACCTGGAAGAGAGCGTTTGCGAGAAAATGCGCTCTAAATATGGAGCTGACTGGAGCCAACAGCCCAGTGGTCGACTGAATACAACTCTTCGTAGTGATATCAGGACATACCGAGATACCATTCATGAGGCTAGCGCCAGTGACTCTCAGCTTTCTGCAACCCTTCGGCAATACGAGTCAGATTTCGATGAGATGCGATCCGCAGGGGAAACGGACGAGGCGGATGTGCTCTTTCAGCGAGCAATGATAAAGGCTGGCTCGAAGCAGGGCAAAGGCAAGAACGGTGTGACTAGCCCATACTCCGCTGCAGAGGGGAATCTACTGGACGATGTCTACGATGATGGGGGCCCCTCCGTGGCAGAGCAGATTTCCAGGGTGGAGTCCATTCTGAAGAAACTGAACTTGGTCAAACGAGAGCGAGGCCAGGTCTTGAAAGATTTGAAGGACAAGGTAACTACCATTTTATGGGTGTCTATAAAATATTGTTCCAGAACTGACAGCGGGGATCATAGGTGCACAATGACGATATCTCAAACGTTCTGATTCTTAACAAAAAATCAATTACAGGCCAGGAAAGCCAGCTCTTTGAAGCCGAGTTGGAGAAATTCCGGCCCCATCAGAACAGATTACTTCAGGCCAATCACAAGCAAACAGCGTTGATGAAGGAACTCACGAAGACTTATGGGGATCTATTACAGGACAAACGGGTGAGAGCTGAACAGTCGAAATATGAGGGTATAACCCGTCAACGCAACTCTGTGATGGCCAGATATAAGAAGATATATGACTCCTTCAACAGCTTGCGTTCAGGAATAACACAAGCTCAGACATTCTACACCGAGATGACTGAGACGGTAGACAGCCTCAAAAAGAATGTCGATACCTTCATCAACAATCGCAGGTCTGAAGGCGCCCAGCTTTTAGGTCAGATCGAACGTGACAAGGCAACAGGAACGGCCGACCATGAGGAACGCGAGCGAGAAAAACTGAGACAGCTGATGGAGCGTCTATCCACGGAGCCCAAACCGCCCTCTGTTCCCCCACCCTCGTCAGTCGCCGGTCCAGCCAAAGCCAAATCTCCGCCGCCACCTGTCAAAGCACCAGCTTACCCGACAAATATCGCACCTCCGAAGGCATCACCACATTTCCCTCCAGCCGTGCCACAACAGCATGGCACACCCATATCTCATTCTCCGGCCCCTTACGGCCAGTACATGCCCCCAGGAACCGGCGTGTCCTACCTTCCATCGCAGTCCTTTCAGCAAGGTGCTGCCGCACCGCTTTCTGAGGGCTATAACCCGATGGCATACCCGATCACCGCCTCATCCATGTCACCTCCCCCAAGTCAACCGTTCTACTCTCCAACACCTACCCCGTTTTATACCAGCCCAACTCCACCTGTGCCCTCAAGCCAATACATGCCTCAGGGATACGTTCCCCCACCGCCACCTCCCCGACCCCAGCAGACCAGCTACCAACCTTCCGCCGGACCTTTTCCTTCAGGCCCCGGCGGATACGCTCAAATCAGACCATATGGGAGCAGCCAGCATCATAGGGTTCACTCACAGTCGTCGCCGCAAACCGGCCTTCCGCCCCCTTCCTCCTCAACTACCCCAGATCCCTGGGCCGGTCTGAACGCTTGGAAATAAGATACTCCCCCCCGGCTGGATACTTATCTTCATCTGTTCCCCCCGACTTACGATAGATTTACGTATGAATGTATCCGGTATCTTATGTTGATGTTGATGTTCACCGGTATCTCTTGCATTGCGGCGTTCGTCAATCAATACGCTCTATTTCGTATTTCGAATATACCTTCTCTCTATTTAGCTTTGTTTACTTTCGTGCTATTTATCTTTATTTCCATTATAACGTTTTCTTGTTTGTTCCATATGACTCTATACTTCAATTTTGGCAAGTATAGTAAGGTAGTTAATTTGAAAGTACCAAACTAGGTATTATTGACCGCAAAATGCAACCAGTCAATTGTCAATTAGGTATATAGAATAAGTCGAAACTCTCCATACCATTCATTACCTTGCCAGATATTACTTCCATGGATGTGATGAGTCTACTCTAATCTTAAACGAGAGACCTTATTATACACCAGCAGCACTATGTATTCCCCAGTCCTTTTCCGTTGATGATGAGAGGGAAGGAGAAGGACATCAAGGCTGTAGCTTAACTCGCACAAGACGGAGGTAGACTACAGGCATTATAAGATAGAGTTGATAGAATGATATACCTTGAGACCGCCCCCAATGATGTCAGTATTTAATATCGAAATACACCGAACATAAGAAAAGAAAGAAGTGAAAATAAAAACTATCCAGAACCAAGAATGGGTATCATAAAAAAAAAGGGGGGTACGAAGATTTCGGCTGCCAGAACCAAGAAATACCCCAGCCGATGACAAGGATCTTATATTTGTACATGGAAACATCACACCGAACGCCAGACCAAGCCAGACCAAGCTGGTAAGTGAGGAAGTATATACGCAGGGACTTTGATCTCTCGCCGTCAGGGTTGGAATTTCAGTCGGAAATGCCGACCTCGACCCTCTTCGCGGACTTTGTATAAGAATCGTGCAATGGCCTCCTGCTCCACGAGACCGGCGCTGTTGAAATGTTTGCGGACGGCCGTCGCGAGCTGGTTTTTGCCCACTCGGTCTTGACCGATGATATGGTTCAGTGTGTCCTTTCCATCGAGCACGCCGGGCCTCTTGGAGGGATTGCGAGGGCTTCCGCTACTTCCGCTACCGCCATTGGGGCCGCTGCGGTTGTGATGTGGGCTCCTTGAAGAACCGTTTGGCTGTTGGGAACCATGATCTGAGACATGCGCTCGCTGAGCGGCGATGGCTGTTGGTGATAGGAGGCCAATTCCTCGTGAAAGGAGGTTATGTGCATATTCGGTGGAGTGGGAGCTAGGACAGGTCAATTTATAGGCGTGTCGGTAGGAGTGGAGGAACTCCAGAGGCATGTCCGACCAGGGAATCTAGAATGTAGGAGAACTTATCAGCATTGAGGAATAAGCAAAATTATAGTGTAAATTAATTCTGAGAAACAGAAGGTGACATGTCTGTGAGAAGTGAGATTTTCAGTCTGTCCAACAACGTACTCTTGGGAGGCTGTCCAACTGCTCTCCTTGTGTAGCGGGGGCGCTGGTAACATTAGTAGCGACTTTAACTTCTCGAGAAGCAGAGGTCGTCGCGACACCATTGGCGCCTTTCCTCCCTTTAGTTGCCGCTGCCTTGAGCTCCTTTGTCGTCGTGCTGGAAGTTTCGGATCGTGAGTCGTCCTGAACGGCTGTGGTTCGTTGGCGCGGGGGCGCCATGACGAGATCAACACGTTTTGAAGGGTCAGAGGGGAGATGGAAACGAAAAATCAAACCCCTCACAGATTCTATAGAGTAACTGATGTCGATTGAGGGCAGCAATTACAATTGAAGCACAAGGTAAGCGAGTGTGGCTTTCATAGCTGTTGAAAGCATGAATGAGTAACTTTTTTTGGCTTTGGCCTCGGGCATTTTAGGCGGCAAGACGCGGCAGAATGCCACGGCGCGAGATCATCACCATCGCCCGATCCAGTAATATGACGAACGCTCCGCTACCAGATAACAATCGCTTTTGTCCATCCTTCTTCCGCCATGCATTATTGGAAATCAACATTCATGGGCCACTTGCGTATTGTCTAGGTCGCATTGTCTAGGTTGTAATTTAAAGCGGAAGACGCCCGGTTGAGAACTTATGATGCCCCATCACAGTATGGAGTCGATAGATAAGACTGAGGGGTTGCAGATTGAGCGTCGCTCGTAGTTCAAGAACCGAGATATGAGTCACGACTGATGACAGTCAAGCCGCCCAAGCCCTCGTCACGACTTTGAATACAGATTTTGTAATGAAGATAAGCCGTCAGGGCAAGTTTTTGTGCAGGGTTAGCTGGCGGCCATGGTCATGGTCATGGTCATGACCGTCAGAAACAACGTTTCGGACTGTCGGATCAATTGAAGCTGTCAGATCTATATTTATAAATATCTAATTAGATTTAGTGTTCCTGTAAATATAGTATTTCACGTGAATACCTAGGTATGATCCATGAGAGTAACTTGTTAGTTAGCTGACATATTACTCATACATTATTCTTTTTCTATTGGCCAAGACAGCACCCACTCAGTCCAATCACGTCACTGATGGTCAGAATGCCGTTTGCTTCCAAGCGGTAATTTACGCCACCCCTTGACATGCCAAAACTTCAGCTCACCCTGGCGTGTCAGCTAATTGTGTGAGTAGTGCAGCTAGTGCCTCTGCTTATCACCTTCTAGCTTTCTAAATAGTTTCTAAATTCCGCCTGAAGCGAAGGCGACGTAGCGCTGCAACAACAGGATTCCACTGCATGTCGCAAATTAAGCAGCAAGACTCTTGATGGATTGAGGAGTCAGGGGCGAAGGAGAGTGCCAGGATGGACCCATGGATTTGCCCCATTACCAATATCATACGGTTCCAGTCAATAAAAACCTGGGGCTATTTGTAGGTCGCAGCAATTCCTTGTACGTCAGCGGTAACAATACGGTTACGTGGCTGACACTGCTCCGCCCCTTGCTGAAAGGGCTCAAAGGAGGTCTGCCTGAACAGACCACGCTGGCCTTTAAAGAGTCGACCAATTCCCCGTCTCACAACAGCAACACAACCATTCTTTTATGAACAGCTGTCCTTTTCACACTTCACACACTCTGTTACCATTGGTACCTGTGCGCCAACACTTTCACTGGTCGGGATCTAGCTTCTGGCTTCGATTCCGTAATGACACCGTGGCCTTTGTCTTATTGATCTAGGCAAGACACCGGAGCTTCAACTCTGTCAATCAATACTCCATCATCCACTGCCTCGATCTTGTTGCAGTTATAATTACATTATCTCGAGTTGTTTGAAAATCACCAGACCGGTTGTCGCCAGTGGAAATGGACGATACCTTCACAAACTCTTTGCGCTCTACCCCATCATTGGAGGTCCCTGTGCTTACTGTCTCCCCGGCCGACACATCTCTTGACTCGGAAGATCTCGAGGATGAGAATAAGTCGGAGGAGAAGAGGCCAGCGAAGAAGAGAAAGTCCTGGGGCCAGGAATTGCCAGTTCCCAAGACGAACTTGCCTCCGAGGTATGTGAAACTGCTTAACCTAACTAGCCTATTCACCCTGACTAACAACTTCCGAAGGAAACGCGCCAAAACAGAAGATGAGAAGGAGCAGCGCCGGATTGAGCGAGTTCTTCGCAACCGCGCAGCTGCACAGACCTCTCGCGAGCGCAAGAGGTTAGAAATGGAGAAGCTGGAAAACGAGAAGTTCGACATGGAACAACAGAACCAGTTCCTCGTCCAACGCCTCGCTCAGATGGAAGCTGAGAACAACCGTCTAAGTCAGCAAGTCGCCCAACTCTCAGCAGAGGTCCAGGGTTCCCGTCACACCACCCCAATGGCCAGTTCTCCCGCATCAGTATCGCCGACTCTTACACCTACTCTGTTCAAACAAGAGGGTGATGAGATTTCCCTTGACAGAATTCCCTTCCCAACTTCCTCTGTCACTGACTACTCCCCCACCCTCAAGCCTTCCTCTCTGGCTGAGTCCTCCGACCTGACACAACATCCTGCAGCGATGTTGTGTGACCTGCAGTGTCAGTCGGCGGGTTCGAAGGAGATGGAAGTGCCCTCTCGCTTTTCGACCTCGGACCCAGCGTCAAGCATGAGTCTACAACTGAAGCTACAGCTCCTCTTTCTGACGATGACTTCCACCGCCTATTCAACGGTGATTCATCCCTTAAGTCAGATTCTCCTGTCTTTGAAGACGGGTTCGCCTTTGACCTTATCGACTCAGGAGATTTATCAGCATTCTCATTTGATTCTATGGTTGATTTTGACACCGAGCCTGTCTCTCTCGAAGACATCGAGCAACCGAACGGCCTTCCGAATCCGACTTCTCGCAAGACTTCTAGCTTGCAACCCAGCCTTGGCGCGTCCACTTCGCGATGCGACGGGCAGGGCATTGCAGCTGGCAGTGCGTGAGAGGTTTTCTTCGGAAGAACGTTCGGTTACCGATGTTGCAGAGGGTCGATGGAGCTGGGAATCCTTGTTAACCCTGGCGTCGGCGATAAATCTTCTTGAGAGGCCAGAACGACGGAGAAGAACATTGAGTGGCTTGAAGTCGTTAGAGCGTGGTAGGCGCAATACTAGTTCAGGGAAGCTTTACAGGGTCATGCGGAGTTCGCGGAGTTCAACTAGTTCAAGGGAGGCGTTGGCGTCTCTGATGGGAAAGGAATTACGATAATTTGTACATTAGCGTCTTGATCAATATATGAAGAAGAGAGTGAAATTTCCTCACACCGTGTCCCTTACCCAGTGTTGTATATTGTATATATTCCGTAACAATGTGGGGTGATCTACTGGCCCAGGAGGCCGGTTGCGGATCAAATAGTAGAGAATAATGATGCGCCCCATTTCACCATTCCACGTCTTTGGTGGTTTTAAAGTGAAGGCGAGTCAGTAGTATTAATAGCATATTTTTCACCAGAATTCTACCTACTTGGTCTACACGACCCTGGAGAGGAGACGGGGCTCGGGATGACATTGCCACCGAAGGCATCCCCTCACTTCTAGAACCCGTTTTCCCTTCAACCCAACCATCTAGAAACCACATTTCTAATCAGCTCTTGAGGTTTGTGTCGTACCACTCTTTTCCGATTTCCTCTTCACGATCATACAAAATGGTTCGAAAAGATCCTATTTTTGAAGCCCGCACCAATGTCAAAGTGAGTGTTGTAGCCTAAACTTCTGACTGATACCGACGCCCAAAACCCCCGCGGTCTTCCAAAATCACCTTTCTAACTATCTGTGTCAACTTGTCAGCTACACTCGAATCGCCTGAAGAAGGAAGCCGTTCGCGCAGAGTCAACCTACAAGTCCGAAAAAGCAAAGGCCGACAAGGCGATGAAGAATCGCGAATTCCAGATCGCCCGAATCCACGCATCTTCCGCCGTGCGCGAGAAACGACGACAGGTCACCTTACGAGCGGAAGCAGCTCGTGCAGACGTTATCATAAACGAACTGAAGGCTGCACAGAGCACTCGGGACACGTCGCGGACCCTGGCATTGGCATCACGAGGCTTAGATGCCGCATCCAAGAGTGTAAACCTTGAGACTCTAGTATCGCACGCAAACAACTTTCTCGCCCGCTCAGAGGACTTCAAGATCGCCAGTAGCGCTATCGAGGACGTGGCCCAAGGTGTTTCGATGCAAGAGTATGGGGCGGAGGGTGAGGCCGATGTTGATCGCCTAATGGAGCAGCTTGCCGACGATGCTGGAGTGGACATGCGGCTGGCTTTAGAGCAGGATTCGGCACCAAAGGAGGATGTGAAGGAACAAACAAAGGTTGATCCAGACGTTGAGGATGGTCTAGGTGCTAGACTGCGAGCTCTGCGGGCCGCAAACTGACCCTGCTTTCTGTCGTGGTCTGCCGGTTTCTTGCCTCTCTTTTTATGTCTTCTTTTCCTTTTACGGTGTTTGGTCATGTTCTTACAGGCGAACTGTGGCGAAGCGCGCAAAGATTCTGGGTTTCATCGGTCTTGAATCATCCCGTATATACCTACCTTCTGTTTTGGGGTTCTCATCATGCATTTATATAAGAGGTTATGCAACTTGTACTATCTTTCGAGCTCCCTACGCGAGGCTATCTATACTTTGTGAGCAGAAGGAGGCGGCCGTAATCTACCGATTTGAATATAGAATACACTTAGCTTTCGTTTCTCAGCAGTTAGCCGGGCTAGCTCAATCGGCAGAGCGTGAGACTCTTAATCTCAAGGTTGGGGGTTCGACCCCCCCGTTCGGCTTTCCTTTTTACTTTTTTAATTTTTTTTTTTTCGTCTGATTTGGGTGTCAATTCCCATCATGGAGACGGATTATTCATGAGATGAAAGGTTGTGGCGGTAACTTATACTTTTGCAGCTTGGGTAAGTAAGCGTGACTGCCTCTCGGTCCCAAATCATTTCAAGACCCTCGAGGGATGAGTGTCGATCCCCGTAATGCTGCGCTCACACAAATAGCTCCTCCTCGCCCGACCGTCAGCTACATGGCTTACCTTCTATAGTCGGCAAAATATAAGAAAAGTCCTTACTGTGGGTTGGCGAGGGATGGAAGGCCCGGCACCAGCTCTGAACCTGCGACGGCCGTCACACAGCCGACAGGCTGCATGTCTCAACTGTCGGAAAAGCAAGACACGCTGTGACCGCAGCCAGGGAGGGACATCATGCGACAAATGCAGACATACCGGCTTGGAATGCGTCGTCCCGAGCCACCATGTCGGAAGGCAAAAGGGGGTAAAGAAGTAAGATTTAGTGTTGTCCATGCCCTCCGTATCAAATATATATAGTTATGCTGACCATGAACTGTCAGCAAACGCAAAGGCCTGGACAAAGCAATACACCAAATAGAGCAAGCCATCAAACGACCTAAGACTGATCACCCAACCGCTGAAGCTGCACAGAAAGTGATCTCAGACCTCCAAGACCTGCTCAACAAGACCCAGAAACAACAGCCTCAGAACGAGAGTGAGGACTTTTCCGAGGACCCCGATCAAACTGAATCGCTGCGTTTCCCCCGCGACTCCAACTCCTGGGAAAGTCTAGCACTGGATGATGCAGAGAATCCTCTGCAATTACTTGCACGCGCATCTGATCTCCAGCTATCTCCAAATGATGTTCGAGATACAGCAATGTGGCCTTCATTGGCGACTCCGCAGCTGGCGACAGGACCAGCCGTGAGCGCAGAACTCAACGTTACTGCAGCAAAATCCTTCTTTGTACCCGTGAGAGCGAGTCTAGATATCGGTCCGGATATGGATCCCATCGAGGTCGGCCTTGTTACACTAACTGAAGCTGAATCTCTTTTCGCGTAGTATGCTCTTTACACGCCCGAAGTACCAATTACTATATACTCACTATCTTAGTTTTTACCAGAATCTTGCACATACCAGATGGGGCCTCGACCCTTTTATTCATACGGTGGAGTTTGTTCGCTCTCAGTCAGCTCTTCTTTTCACCTCGATTATGGCTGCGGCTACCTTATTTCTGCCGTCTGCCGCTGCACTGTCCAAAAGACTGTCAAGGCATAGCAACTTCTTGGCCCACAAGGTGATTAAAGAGCGTCTTAGATCGGTCGAAATTGTTCTGGCTTTCATGGTTAATGTGCCATGGATGGCGCCGGGGAGTTGTTTGGGTGACGATGATACTTGCTCCTACATCGCAATGGCCTTGACGGTTGCATTGGACCTGTCTCTGAACAAGATCGTCTTGCCATCGACGAGCTTTGACAGTAGCCTCCCACGAAAGCTTGCTAAAGCTGATTGTATTGATGCAAAGAGGGCTTTGCAGATAGATGGGTTTGACAATGTTGATCCGGCTTCTGACCGGGGTCGAAGACTGCTACGGAGACGAGAAAGGACGTGGATAGCGTTGTTCGTTCTTGAGCGTGGGTAAGTACCAATTACGCATGTTAGGTTTTCTGGACGTCACTAACATTTTGCAGGGTATGCCTAGCCCGCGGGAGAAGTTATACAGTGCCCCCGACTGCCTTGATTGAGAATTGCGACAGATGGCACGTCTCGGATCTTGCCGATTCTCGCGATGGCGCCATGAATTCAATGGCTATACTACGAAGGAACCTGGTGAGCCTTTTAATATCCCTCATGACCAAATCTCATACATTCCTAACGGAAAACGATCTAGGATGGACTATTTAAAGGGGTTAAATCGAATTGTGATAGTTACCAGGGAAGCAGTACTGGATCTGGAGCCGCTCAATCGCAAGTGTCCTTCCAGAAGCGCTATCCTGACTCATGAGCTAACCGGGTACAGAATTAAGAATACGATAGAAAGCTTCTATAGTGAATGGTACGAAGCTTGGGCCCTAAAAATCGGAAAAGACCAGTGTAAGTTTGAAAAGATCCCTTCAACGCGTACATCCTGATGTCCGAATGAAGGCTGATTTCTCATAGCACGCATCCTTCCACCATACGTGGAAATCCTAGTCACGCACACCCAGCTGTCGACATACAGTGGCGTAATAAACCACCCTACAGCCCCTGTTGAAGTCAAACGATTCTTTCGTGCGGCTGGCCTCTCCTCCGCTCTGAATGTTATGCGCGCTGCCATTCAAGGCGAAGCGAGACTGAAATCAATGCCGAACAATACCGTCATCATGATTGCGTTTGCTGCGTGCTCAGCATTGAGCCTCAGCGTGATGCCAACCGATAGCAATTCTAGCCTAGCCCCAAGTGTCCGAAACCTGATTGAAGAAGCCGCTGGAGTTCTTGAACGGATTGGAACTACCCCCAGCCACAGGAATGGAGCATCTGTGCTATATGGGCGATTTCTACGCGAACTTGTTCGACGTACACCGACTGGTTTAGATTCGCAGGCCCAGGGCGACCCTCGAGTTGTGCCTCATACAGACGCTCTTCCGTCGACGACCTTGGATGAATTTGGCTCTATTCCCACGACGGCGCAAGAAGGTTTCGCACCTTCTCTGTCCTGGTCGGAGCCTATGCAGTTCTCCGCTATGTCTGACGACCAGATTATTGATGCTGTTAATCGGGCGGGTACTGCCTTCGGAGCGAGTGT
Source organism: Aspergillus asperescens (assembly GCA_027569075.1). Classification (NCBI taxonomy): domain Eukaryota; kingdom Fungi; phylum Ascomycota; class Eurotiomycetes; order Eurotiales; family Aspergillaceae; genus Aspergillus; species Aspergillus asperescens. Next base: position 93,366 of record JAPDEH010000023.1, on the reverse strand, counting down.
TCCAGATGTTCCGCTTGATGATATGATGAGCTGGGACTGGTTCGACATAGGCAACCCAGAATTCAATTTTTGACCGCTTTCACAGCCGTGCGCAAAGCTTTTGGTATATGCCTTCGTATCTATCGATGGTTTTCTAATTTTATGTCATGGCAGCCGAGTAGTCCGCTGAGCCGGAGGCAATCAAGGGTCCCCACAGGTCGGCGTCCAGAAGTAGCCCCGAGATACCGAGGGTGCTCTTTTAAAGAACGTAACGTCATCGGGGCAATTCTTCAACTCTCATATACTTTTCCATTTTGTTTGAAGCGTTCTAGCAGCTATCATTTTTGGGTGATATGGCGACACTCAGAGTATCAGCGCTGCATCTTTCTCGGAAGGCGACGAGCATTGCTCGCGCCCAACTATGCTTCCATGCATACCAGAGAACATGGGGACGACCAAGTCCGCCCACAGCCCGCGCTAGATATTCCACTGAGGCCACCACAATTGAGCAGCCAAGCCGCGATCCAGCTATTAACCGTGCGGCTTCAAAGTTATTCAAGAATGCCGACGAGGCGGTTGCTGACCTCAAGAGCGGGTCAACAATACTTAGTTCCGGCTTTGGCCTTTGTGGAGTTGCAGGTGATAAAATGTACCCCTGGCTACCTAGTCGAATACTTGAGCTGACTGTAGGCAGATACTATTATATCCGCAATTGGTCGGCGAGGAGTCGAGAACATTCACTCCCTAACCGCCGTCTCGAACAACGCTGGCGCACCTGGCAAAGGCGGCCTGTCTACCCTCACACATTCGGGCCAGGTTAATCAACTCATCTTATCGTACCTTGGCAATAATAAACCGCTGGAGCAAAAGTACCTTACGGGGAAGATCGCCATTGAATTGTGCCCGCAAGGGACTTTGGCTGAGCGCCTGCGCGCGGGAGGAGCGGGAATACCTGCTTTCTACACTCCTACTGGAGCTCGTAGGTTGACCGCTTGCATGAGAACAGGATCTTGGCTAATTACCTATCCATGCGCATAGATACGTTTCTTCAAGATGGAAAGATCCCTGTACGCCTCGATGCATCTGGTGACGTGCTGGAGCATGGCAAGCCCCGAGAAACAAGGGTTTTCAACAAAAAGAAATATCTGATGGAGACTGCGCTTACGGGGGATGTCGCCGTTCTCCGAGCATGGAAAGCAGACGAGGCTGGGAATTGCGTATTCCGGTTGGTTGATTCCCGCTGCGTTAATTTAATAGAGATACCACACTGACAGGCTTCCTGTCGGTCCCTAGCTACACTACGAAAGCATTCGGTCCTATTATGGCGAAGGCAGCCACCATTACCATTGTTGAGGCAGAGAACATCGTCCCGGTCGGTTCGATCGATCCTAATGATGTTGACCTACCAGGGATTTTCGTGAACAGGATTGTCCCTGCGACGAGTGAGAAGCACATTGAGAACATGAAGCTTCGAGAACCAAAGGAAGGTGACTCAACAGCCTCCACTAAATCCCCATCAATTGACCGAAGAACTCGAATTGCCAAGAGGGCAGCAAAGGAGCTCAAGCAAGGGTACTATGTGAATCTGGGAGTTGGTACGTTGGCTCATAACTTCCCGTTTATGCGGATTGTGCTAATACTGTGCTGTACAGGAATCCCTACGCTCGCACCGTCGATGTTGCCCGAGGATGTCAAAGTATGGATCCAGTCAGAGAATGGAATCCTCGGAATGGTAAGAACAACAATTGGCGCGATATAATTAGTAAACTCGCAAGCTAAAGGAAAATAAAGGGACCGTACCCTACCAAAGATGAAGTTGATGCGTACGTTTCGTGCCCATTATTTCTATTTTCTATTTCTGACATGCTGCAGGGACATCATCAATGCTGGAAAAGAAACAGTCACGCTGGTACCAGGTGCCGCAACCTTCGACAGCACCGAATCATTCGGTATGATCCGCGGTGGACATGTAGATGTTTCAATTCTTGGGGTTCGTCAATTTTCCTTCCTTCCTTCCTTCCTTCCTCACCCCTAGCTTCGCAGATATCACTAACCACTATATTGCAGGCTCTCCAAGTGAGCGCAAACGGCGACTTAGCAAACTACATGATCCCAGGCAAAATATTCAAGGGAATGGGAGGTGCCATGGATCTGATATCCAATCCTGACCAAACCAAGATTGTCGTCGCTACTAGCCACACAGCTAAAGACGGTTCCTCTAAGATCGTATCGGAATGTGCTCTGCCCCTGACTGGAGCGAACTGTGTTAGCACGATCATCACGGAGCTGGTAAGAAATCCTAGACCTTATAAACTGTAAATCATCTGTGGCTTAACAAATGGACAGTGTGTATTCCAGGTTGACCGCGAGAAGGGTGAGCTTACCTTGACCGAGCTCGCACCTGGTGTGGAGGTTGACGAGATCCGGGAGAAGACAGCGGCTCCGTTCCATGTTGCGGATAAGCTGGAGGTCATGGAGTAGAAGACTCGTGTGGAATGGAGTTGGCTTATGAATATACTCTGTTATTTAGAAATACATTGTATGTATGTATGTGTGTTTTATGTTCACAGTTAGAAAGTCTGTTTTGAATGATAAGAAATGATGTTCTAAATCTAAAGATGAGCATAACCAACTCACGTTTCCCAGGGCATTGGTAGGTAAGTAAATTGAAAGGCCTTACTTACTTACTACTATACTAGCCTCATCGCCAGTGCCACATAATACCGACAAGACGCGAGGCAATGCAACCGCCATGTTCTATAAATAACAAAAACAAACCACAACCACAACCACAATTAGACCTGGCTTTGATCATCCCTCTCCCCCGTCTCTAACCCCACAAAACTAATCAGAATCCCAATATCATAAACACACTTCAATATCCCGGCAAGGGTAAAACTCGCCCCAAAGAGTCCCCTATCAGCAAGAACACCCGTAATCAACGGCCCCATACTCTGCGCCAACGTCTTAACAACATTAATCGACCCCATAATCGCCGTGCGCTTATCAGCCGGCAGCGCAGCAGCGAGGAACGCCGAGCGCGGCGCGGTATCCATGCTCTGGGTGCAGGCGCGGAGGATGAGGAAGGTTAATGCGAAGGGGAGGAGGGATGGGACGGGGATTAAGGCTAGACAGATGGCTGAGGGGAGGTGGGTGAAGACCATTGTTTTGATGTTGCCGATGCGTTTAGCAATTGAGGATGCGATTAGCATGGAGCCTGCGGCGATTATGCTTGTTGTGAAGAATATCGAGCCTAGTTTTCCCTCTGGGAGAGAGAATTTGCGTTTGAAGAAGTAGGTCATCCATGATCTAGGTTTTTGTTTGTTAGTTTACGGCTATGCTAGCCTTTGATTAAGGGCGGGGGGGTGGTGAAACGTACAGAGAAGCAAGACCCGAAGCGAAAGAGTCGAGACCGAAGAGGATAAAAAGACGAATAACCAAGGAGACTATGCTCCTGTCCCCAAGGAAGGAGAGAATAGATTTGCGTTCGGGCTGCTGTGTAGTCTCTGTTGTTCTATCTCCTAGAAGAGGTTGTGTTTCGTTGCTGTTGTCGCTGCTTTGCGGCTGTGTCGGTTTCGGTTTCTTCACCTCCGCTTCCACCTTCTGGGTCAATACCACGGATAGTATGAACTTGATAGAACCGATGGCAGCGTACAAAAAGAATATCGTACGGCAAGCCGGGATATATTCCCAGCCTCTCTCGGTTTGCAGCAGGTTTATAGCCCAACCACAGGCCATTACCCCTAGAGCTGTTCCTGCCGTTCCAAGGAGAGAGTACCACAGCAGGATATCGCGCAGTAGCTCCTTAGGAGTGAGATGAGCGAGGGTAGACTCCTCGACTGCCTTGAAAGGACCAATCTCATTGCCACTGGAGCACAATTAGCTCGGAACAGTACAGTAGAAATCAATCATATAGAGGGCAAAATACCTTGGACTAATAACACCAAAAACAGCGGCCGCAAGAAGAGCCCAGTAGTTCCCAACAAGGGCAAAAACAATCCCACTACCAACCATCAAAGTCGAGCCAAGGGCCAGAACAGCTCTTCGGCCCATTGCATCGGCGAAAAGAGTTAAGAGGAAGCTGATAGCCACGTCCCCGACTAAAGTCAAGGTCATGAATAGACCGATGCGTTCATCCGAAATCCCTAACGCAGAGAGATACGAGGCTAGAATTAGGGTCGAGCCTCCATAGGCGAAGAGTCGAACGCAACGCTGGGCGATGAGTAGCTTTGCATCTCGGGGTGATTGCCATAGAGAGAGGAGACCGAGCTCCTCAAGGCCCTTGTGGAGTAATGTAGATTGACCGGTCATTTTAGGGCAGTACGCGCGTTCTGGGATCAAATAAATATCTACAACATGTCAGAACGCCTGGATCTCGGCGTATCATGTGCATAAAAGCATTTGAGAAGCAAGAAAAAAGTTGAAGTTACGAGCGAAGGCAGCAAGATGAGACAACGCCAAGACTTGCACTTCTCTGCTCGGAGTTTCGCGATCAGGAAGTCTTTTCCGAGTCCTGCTCGGAGTTATGCCCGATTTATCCGTATCCGACTATACAGGTAGAAGGAAAGAGAATGTAATCTAGTGCATTTATATTATCATAATTCATTGCCCGGTCTAGACGGTTCTTATATTAGCAGGGGAATTATAGCATTCTCCATCCAACCCGGAGAATACCGAATCATGACCCGCAAAATAAAGAGAAAGTTGGGGATAGGTACTCCAATCCAAGCAAATAGCCTGGAGCTAGAGACGTTTTCAACCATAAAACCGTATGCCAATTCATAGGTCACATATATTCGGATCATAGCACCATCATGAATTTGGGATTGCGGTCGTCATTGTACCTCTCGTACTTGTCGTATTTGCTATTTCTCTTGTCCCTATTCACCTTGGCACAGTAAAAGATATTAAGGAGGATCCTGCAACTACATTAGTAACTGATGCGCTGCAGGAATTCTGACACATACATAAACCAAGCAAAGACCAACAAGCCTAATACCACTGTATGGCCCCGATGGAATTGGGGCTTGTCTTTATTGGGATAGATGAAGGCTGGTACATAGGTTAGCCATCTTCAAGTCTAATGAATGATGCAAATTTGAAGAGAAGTGAGACGCACTCGCGACAAACCCTCCGCAGTTTGCAATCGCGAGCTGCATTCCTGACGTAGTGGCCCGTTTATAGTGTCCCGCTGAGTTATTCGAGTTCCAGACTAGAATACACGGGACGCTGGCGTACATCCCCGTAGCCATGAGAAAGGTCATGCCGTACTTTGCTTGCGGGGAATGGATGTTTGCAATTGCGGCGTATCCAACAATAGCGATGGGAAGCGAGAATAGCATGATGACGCCTCTGAGTTTCAAGCGATCTGAGAGGAAGGAGACGAAGACTAATTTCACACTGTTAGCATGAAGAGGAGAGGTGGCCGGATGAGGCGTACCTGTTAGCACGGCAGCGACAGCATACGGTATCACTGTCCAGAGTTGCGTCTGGTTCGCGTCGCTAGCAAATCCGCTTTCATCAATGATAGTCGGCAGCTGGACGTAGGTAGATTCGTCAGTATACAATTCTGGGTATATAGGAGCGGGATGCATACGAATAAACCAAAAGAGTACAGGCCGGAAAGAATAGCAAAGTATGCCGTAGCCGAGAACCACATCTGAGGTTCTAGAAGCCCTCTTCGTACTTCGGACCACGCCAAGCTCTCTTCTTCAGCTTGCAACCCTTGTACATGGGGATTCTCAAGCATGATTCTTTCACGGGCATGTTTGCGTTCCTCTTCGCTCAAGAACGGTGCTGTTTCGATACTATTTGGGAGGGCAAAATAACTAAGGGATCCGCATAAGAATGTCTAATACCATTAGCTGTTTTAGCCATAGATCCTCACATCTTGTAAAACCGCTTACCAAAAGTCCTTCAATAATCATAATCCAGCGCCATCCTTCTAGTCCGCCTCTAGGACCAATCTCTGCTAAACCGCGGGCAAGAAGACCTAAAAATCGTCTTTGTTAGTTTGATTATTCTATCCCCGGATACCAAGGATGACCTACCGCCGAATGCTCCAGATAGCGAAGCAGCAGTATAGAAGAGACCAATCCGAAGAGCCAAATCGCCTCTTCTATAGAAGGATGAAAGGTATAGAACCTGTGGATGTCAGAAATCTCTCGGCAAAAACTCAGGTTACACGAGCTGACCATTCCAGGAAGCAATCCGCCCTCCGCAATTCCCAAGAGAGCGCGAACCGTTGCGAAGCTGGCAAAGTTACGTACAAACCCCAGACACATGGTGATAATACCCCAGACAGCCGTGAGTGCTGGTAGCCATATTTTCGGCGACGCTTTTTTGATAACTAGGTTGCTTGGAACTTCGCTGCTCGCAGAACATGTCAGCAGACAGGGGTGTCTCATCAGGTTTAATTCGTTCCAGGTAACGCACCTCAGAATATAAAAGAGATAAAAGATGGCTAAACCAATGTCGTACTGGTCATTTGTGATATTGAGATCGGCTTCGAGGCCGAGGATTTTTGCGTTACCGACGTTGGTCCGGTCAAGAAAAGAGCACAAGAAGAGTAGTGCTAGAACGGGCAGGATTCTTAAAGCGCCCTGGTCAGTAGATAAAACGTAGATAAAAAATAGAATGTGTGATGCAATGCGCTTACCTCATGTCGAGTTTGAACAGAATCCTCCTAGTTAGCTTCTGCTCAGTGTCATAATCACCGCTGATGCTGGCTGAGTGCTGCTTGACATCGTCGCTCATCTGTATCTGGGGCTTTTCAGGATCCATGACTGTCCGATGAATGGAATCGGGTGTACGCAGCATTCGTGACAGACAATCGGAACGGCAGAGCGCGAAAAGGGGGGAAACAGGGGAAGGTAAATAAGCAGCAATGGCAGCTGAACGCCTAAGGAAGAGCAGCTCGACAGGGTCCTGATCGGCCCTTACTTCTGTCGCCGATCAGCACTCATCATCTCTTACTCTGGTTCCTTCACATTTCTCCGCAGTCCGAGGGCAGCCAAGAGTCCAAGACAACACCCTAGATTGCTTGCTCTAGAGCCAAGCCGGAGTCTAACGGGGGACGGAAATACTGCGATTATGCTGATAGTATCCGAAGTTACATCTAGGCCCGAGATTTTCTCTTTCTCTCCTTTTCTGGCTCCGGATTCCTTCTCCTGACATGTCATCTTTCCCAACCTCTCAACGTGACCCGCTTGGCGGCAATAATGTCGGCTTCGTTCCGATCCTCAGCCTGACCAACCAGCATCCATCATATTCCTCTGACGACTGATCTTCTATCAATGTAACCATGATAGGTATAATACACGGCTAACCCCCTCATTAACCCCGCAATTCGGTATATACCCCTGCCCTGGAATGCCATAGACGTTGCGGTTGACGGACTCACGTTTCTCATCATTACGAATATATCTAGGCATACTATGCTTCTGGGTATCCAACCACAAAACTTCTATACTCCGAATGGAAATGGGAGAAATATATCCAATTACGCTCGAGACAGGCAAGTGTCCATATATACAGACTCCTCAACGCATTAATGCCATGATGTCGGTTATGCAGCTAACTGAGCAGCGGGTCAAAGAGAGATTTAGAAGCGAAATACGAATCTCAAGCAGTGTCGTATGTATAGCAGAGGACATCGCCGTTGACGTTGAGGAGTTGTTCCAGGGTGACGTTTCCAGCGAGGGCGCCAATGTTAACGGTGAAATCGAGAGTGACATTCTTACCGCTATAGTCGAAGGGCTCAATTGGACCGCCGACCTGGTGCAAGCGCGTATCGAGGTCTTTCTGCTGCCATTCCCAGAGGATACGGTCCAGGTTGCCGTGGTGAAGATAGAAGAGGGGGTCACCGGGGCTCTCGTACTGATTGCCGAGGGTTCCAAGGACACCGCCGACACCGAAGTGTCCACTGCCGTGGATGTTGGGTTGCGCGAAGGCAGGGATGTTCTCAAAAGCTCGTGCGAAGGAGGTATAGTCAGGCTGGCTCTGGACGTGGTCGACTAGATTCTGCTGAGCGAAGCTGTTCATGATCCATGGGATGAAGTCACGCTTGAGACAGCCACCGCCAGCGTGATGGAGCTGGAATTTGTCCGAAGTAAATGGGCCATCTTGAACACAACCGCCGCCAGTACGGCCAGTGAGGTTGAACGGGTTATCTGCTAGATCGGTGATCTCGACATAGGCACCGTTTCCACCAAAGCCGGCATCTGGATCGAAGATCTCGGTCTCGAAGATGGCGGTGGACGTCTCATCAGTCGAGGCATCTTGCGACCAGTCCCAGTATCTGTGAAAGAACTATAGTTAGCACACCTTGGATGATCTTTGCGTCACCTGCGATCTGCATCAAGGGTACACCAAAGGAAGCGGGAACTCACGGCTGGGCACCTGTGTATCCACATTCGTCACGCAGCGACTTCTCGTAGGAAGCGACGAAGTATCGATGCCATAGAGCGAAGTGGCCCTGGAAAGTAAAAGGTGATCAGCACGATCGTTAAAAGGACAAGACGGCTATGGAAAGAAAACTTACGACCCAGTGGATACTCGGAGTCTGATTTGAGTGAACGGCCTGGAAATCGTCAAAACGATTCTCGGCACCCTGCAGACCAGATTTCGCGTCCAGATTCGTCAAGCAGTGGACAGCCTCAATGTACTCTGCCTTCTCCTTAGTGGTCAATTGTCTCCTAGAGAGGGTGCATCAGTACTGCTCGATTAAAAAAATGCAATGAGGCCTACCATTCTCTGCGCACAGGAGGGTCATTGCACATTGATGCCAGGCACCTATGGGGGGCACCGGAAGCAAGCTGTAGGAGAGCCAAAGAAGAGATAATTTTGGCAAGCCGCATCTTTGAGAGTTCGTCTGAAATGCTGAGCTCCGGCCTGAAGAGTTTTCACTGCCACATGGGGGAACGCATACTCCTTTTAGACAATATTTGGTGGCCTCTTGTTCGGCATGAGCCTGGAAGCCCTAACTTCGGCGTCGATGCTAGAATGGAAGTTTTGCGGGCCAATAGCGCTCTGCTAGTGTAGGAGGCTTGGGATGTGTGTGGAACGCGGGAGTGGAATCCTCTCTGGCACGCGTGGTGCTGTCAATTTCGGGCCCACCAATATTAACATGACGGGGAATTTCCGGTGCAAAAAGACAACTCCAACTCCGAGAAACCATGATCTCCAGTTTGGAACTTCGGCCATCGCCGGCTCTATCCCCGGTGTCATCGTCAAGTTTGGTTATATCTCTCACCCATCACGACTCTAGCATCCGCTAGGATCACGATCCTTCGACTTCTCAAGTTACGTGATCTTGAACTTTCGCCTCCAACTACTAACATGCAAAGTCGGATGATGTTTGGCCCCCTGGACCCAAAAAACTGCAGTCCCGCCGTGGAGACTGGAACAAAGGAACGAGTGCCAAGCGATGGACACTCGACTCGGTCTCCAATTGCGACTGAGAGTCAGCCCAGATAGCTGGATATTATTATTTCAAATATTTTCAACTTCGACGGAGATTGTGCTCCGAATCTTTGACTCGTTCCTATGAGAGTGAGACACTTTTCCAGTGGAGAAATAGACTTTGTAGAAGAGTGTGTCTGACTCCAACAATGTCTATGGCACTCGCGGTAGCTCAGTGAGGAGCCAGGTACCTTCTAGACATGACCGCAAGCTGTCCAGGTTCCAGAATTTGCGTTCCTCATGGTGCACTATTGGAATCCAGTGATGGCCGTGTCTGGAACCCAAATCCCTTTCTCTTTATTAACATAGCGGGACCCGGGAGAACTTTTGGAGAAGAAGGCGTTTGTATGTGCTGCTGAGTCTGTCGTGCCCATCCCTCGTGAAGAAGAGCACACAGCTCTCTAATGCAGCCTCCTCGATATCGCCTGCTCGAGTCGAATCATGGCGTACATCTCGGCTAGCAATGGCTCGTTGCAGCCGATGTTCCTCATTGTCATGAGCCTGCTGCTTTCCCTCTCCATCATCACCGTCTCATTGCGGTTGTACTGCCGCATTTTTCGTGTCTACAAAGTCGGAACTGATGATTACCTCATCATGGCTGCGGTGGGCGTGACAATTGGAATGAGTATTATGAACGGGTTCCATATCGCTATAGGAACAGGGTATGTATGCTTCTCGTCACCATCAGCTCTCTAGTTGACGCTTTACCAGCCAGCATTTGGAGAATTTAGACCTGGAGGTGGTTCTGATCCCAACTTTGAAGCACTGGTATGCGTACCAGTTGGTGTACCCGGTCACAGTCGGGCTGGTGAAGTTCAGCATTCTGGCGCAGTATTACCGGATTTTCGAAATCAAGAACTTCAGGCATCTGGTCATTGGGGTGGGGTTGTTCGTTCTCTTGTATACCATTATTTGTATTTTTGTGAATGTGCGTGTTTTCTCCCAATGCCTTGGCTGTAGAGGATTGCTGATAGTCTCTCACAGGCTTTTGAATGTCACAGCAAGCCATGGCGAGCATGGGATCCCACATTCCCTGAGGGTTGTAACAACCTTTCGGCGACATATTTCTCGACAGCGGCCATCACGATCTTCACTGATATAGTTATTCTGGTGATGCCACTCCCGCAGTTAATGAAACTGAATCTCAATCGAAGGAGAAAATGTACCCTTACCAAAATTTGAAACCAACTGGGGAAGAAACACGGCTGACAGTAATCATAGATGCCTTGATTGCAGTCTTCTTGACAGGGACATTCGCATCCGCTGCGTCGATCGCCCGTCTGTACGCCTTGTACAAATATTCCGTCACAAAAGATGTTTCATATGATGCGATTCAGATTCTCCTCTGGACACAAATCGAAGTAAATTGCGCCATCATCTCAGCCTCTACCCCCTCCGTCCGCCCTCTCTTCAGCAGTATCTTCAAAGGTTCCTCGAACGGCCGGGGCCGACCTTCGGATCACCCGTACAGCGGTTACGGCACCTACGGCTACGGAGAATCGAACCGTCGACAAACGCTCACCCATGGCAATACCAATGGTTCAATTGAGCTGATTTCCCGAGATGACGAAGGAGTACATGGAGTGATCCGATCAGGCCCACGGGCTCGGGTAACCGACGATGGCAGTAGTCAAGAGCACATACTGGACCACAATGCGAGCATCACGAAGACAGTTGTGATAGAGATGAAGAGCGAGGATAGGAGGTGACGGCGTACGAAAACTTGACGCTGTACGTGTGATAAACGGGTATATATGCATATCCACTGGTGTTTGGGGTAGACCTCTTCGTCGACTCTCGGTATGATTGAAGATTTAGAATAGATAATTGTAATTTAGCTTAGTGCATAAACTTGTGAAAGCCCAGCTTAGTTTACCGTCATGATGCTTCACTCGCGGTGCCTGGGAGATGACCATAATTTCTCAATGCGAGTGTTGAGAGCTGAGACTCGGCGAGGAGATCAGAAAATAGGTAGAAATCCAGATCGCGCTGAGGAAAAAGGGCCCTACCGTCCTACTTCAAAGCCTCCAGGCGAGATCAGGACCAACCTGAAGCATCCACAGTCAGGGATCGATTATCGTTAGATCTTCATCGGATCTTGCCATTCGGGAATTGGGAGAGAGCAGTGGGTGGCCCCGGCCCATGGGTAACTTTGACGGGCAGTGCTGAGGAGCCGAGGAGGAGCCTGGGCCTGAGGCAGTACGTATCTACTTACTCATCCGTTCGTGATAACTACATTCTTGCTCGCTCAGGCGAGGAAAAACACATTAGCAAACCTTAGATAGTTGGCATTAGGTAGTTACTTGTGACTAAATATCACAGCCTAATGTTCTACTAAAGCCGGAGTCAAGGCCAAGGCCATTACTGGCATAATGCACTCTGTAGCAGACAGTCAACAATGGTCGATGATGGAGTGAACAATAGTAGAGATCACCGGTTGACATGGATATACCCAATTATTTAGGGCTCATATGAGATTGGGGCAATTGATAATACTCTGTATTTGACGAGTGCGATTGTAATACCCATCGGGTAGTTCTCTGGATAGTTGAGAAAGAACTTGAAACATAAGATTCATGATGTACACTCCTATTTGTCCTGGATCAGACTGTTGTTCACATCATGAATATGCTAAGCGTTCTTGTCACACCCCGTGTATGAAGTTGGGCGCTTCCTGGATTCCTGAATTGGCCATTCACCGTAAAAAGTCCTTGGAATCCCGTGCCGGATAAACATGGGTATGATGATGAACTAGCTTGAAGAGCTAGGAAGAATCTGCAAGTATCTTCTGTTGACCCAGGGGATAAAAAGTACGTTTGAGTATATTTGAGGATGGGGTGTGAAGTGCATACTTAGAAACCAATAAAGCCGCTCTATGGTTTCTCAGACCGAGTGGGAAAGTACCACCAAGGTATCAAGGCAAACAGTCCAATGCATCACCGCCAGTAGCATGAAGTGCCTTGAGAGCAAACCAGAATATTTGTCAAGTCGAGTTGGAAGTTTCGCCCAATGATAGAAGAAGTTGTGTTTGCAGCTGAAAGACCAATCGCCCCTAACGTTTCCCAAAGGCCTGAGTAGCCTGGTTACCCGGAACATATTCCCCGGTACTTAATTAAAAATCTTTAATGGCCGTGGGCGTTTGAATAGCATACCTGGGATGATGCCTAAAGTTCTTTGTTGAAGTTTGCTCAGATGGTTCGATGAGCTTTCAAAAATGAATCGCCACCTCAAATGAGCCCCTTGTCCCAGTGCTGTGGTACAAGTCAATGCATAATGCACCGTACTTTCTCCTTTTACCTAAATAGGCTGATAGTACTTTCGGAATCTGCGCCGGGAAGGAGAAATTTTTGACAGGATACCGGAACAAAGGAGCAGGCTGAAGCCGACATCGGATCGCCGTCATGTAAGCCAGATTAAGTGCAAGGCACAAAAGAGGCTGCCCATTTCAGCCTCATGACCCGTCTGAAATAATTGCTTTTCACCGTTGCCTACTTGCGGATATCGGATTCCAGCCAGCAAAGTCTCTATCTCAGGAATATCCACCTGGAAAGTGGGGGGGAATTTGTGTATTCAACGCTGAAGCGAAGAGGTTTCCAAAATTCCGATACCCCTGCACTGTCGATCACCGTTTGCTGCCAGAAGATACATCACCAAGAACTTCAAGAAGGCTTCAAGGCCCCACTCGGATCGTAGCCGGAAAAATCACAGATGGAGCTAACAAGGGGATAAGTCCCAACGGATAGCTTGGTGCAACCCAGTACCCTGGATCGGACCAGGCAAGTAAAAGGAGGTGTAGAAAGTACCAAACAGCCTTGCCGTGCCGATTTGTTGGAACGTCAGGGATGTGACACAGCCCCATCGCACCCAATTCATGATTCAAACCATGTCCGGCTGTGCTGAATGATGAGGCTGTTTTCAAATTAACCTACAGAGTAGACTCTGGAGGTGAAATTTATTGACTTGGTTTGTGCCACATGGATAGTCAGCTGGTGTTACGGAGTCTCGATTCCCACGAATCACGAGAAAAGGTCATAGAGAACCTGGTGCTCCGTAACCAACAAAGCAAAGGTGTAATCTTTCATGTTATTAGAAGAAAAAAAAGTAAACAAAGACCGTAGATATCATCGTTTCTTGAACCCCACGTACTCCATATATCCATCTTAATTTGGGAGAGAGTACTATTGCCACGGAAATCTTTTTTGAATACGTCAAGGTGGAAGCTCATCGAAAGCGACTGTGACCCGTGGGGGTATAAAGGCTAGCGTCATACAGAGCTTGTTGTTTCTCCCCTTGGACCAAGCGCAAGTAGGTTGTTTCAACTTTTGATGAATCTTCCTACAAATAGCGGTGAATTCGCCCAAGTTCCTCAGGATCGGGTGCTCCCCGATTGGATAGTACTAGGGGGTCTATGGCTCCACGGTTTTATTCCGCACCGTTGCGAGTATCTACCGACAGGATGCGGCGGATCGGAACACGAGATCGAATCACAATGTTAGATTTGGGGAGAAACGGTCAAGGCAGGATAAAGGGACGGAAATAATTTGTGATGCACCGAGTCTGCTGCTCTTAATTCAGTATTTTATTGTTTATTTTTTTTTATTTTTTTTTGAGAATCAGGCTTGGTGTTGGACAATCTGACCTGAACCTTGCGGCAATCATACCTATTGTTGGATCTGCCCTCAAGTCGGCTAATATTCGGAATCGTGTCGGGTCGACGACGGCCCATCCGAAGATGTTGACTGGTCTGTAATCCCGGGCGACCTATAACTGGGCGAGGTTGATAGAAATCTGGATCATGGGGTCATCACTGGTCAGCGCCGCCTGTGCGGATTGCTGGGAGTTGTTTGCTGCGAAGTGGGGTGTTGGATGATGATCATTAGGCGTGTCATCGTTTAGGCACTGACGACCTTGATGGAATCCACTAGAAAAGATCCCAGCAGACAAAAACGCCCCTAGCGAGATGAGATCGATGGGGTCGTTGAACAGGGGAGGTGGTCTGGGTGGATGAAGGGGAAAAAGTAAAGAGGAAAGCGCGAGCCTTGCAAGTCCCAACGGAGCGGGAAAGCAGCGGTAAGTAATTCAGCCACAACACTCTTGTCATACTCCAGGCTCCATCTGTCTCCATCTAACCTCTCTGACGATGACCCATCTGCAGACTGCATCCCATTTCGATCTCCGTCCGTGAATGGGTCCGGTCTTTCTCATTCATGAATCAGGCAGTCCACTCACGTCTCTCTCCGGCATTCCGCGCAGGCCTGAATCGGCCATCGCTGCCCAATTTTACCCATGGCCGACGTCCACAATCGAGCTCCGGATTGGCATCCGCGGCCACAGCCCGAGAGTCAGGGTGTCGAAAAGACCAATAAAACCCATACCTACGATCCCGGCAGGCTGTCACAGGGCTCTGAAGCCACGGAATTGGAACTACGTGTTCGCTGCTGCGGCATCGGATTTCCTGCCTGCGCCTCTGGAAACCTATCTAGGGAGACCCCCGCCAATCGTGTGGCACGGTATGAAGATGTGTGTTGGAAGGAGTGTTTCGAATCTCAATTAATCTCTTCGGTGCATACCGCAGCGGGCCGGATGCTGCCTTGGATAGTTACGACCTATACACCGGATAGGACGACGAGAAGGCGGCCATGTGGTAGGTGTTGGTCAGGAGGTAGACCTCGGTGCACGACTCGTTGGGGGCCACTCGTCTTCCTTTTGGTTCCTTGGTCATACCGATTCTCCCCTTGTCGCTTCGGGAATTGTAATGATGGGTGATCTGTATATAAGGTGGGTGAATTCCCCTGACCGGAGCCCCTTTTAACAACACCACTTCCATTAAGCACTCTATAGATTTGATTTCCTTAGATCTTCTCAATACTTGTGCCTTCCAAGCACACCTCTCTGCAATCTTTCACTGCTATCTACACCCGTGCTCTCTATAACCATTTCACATCCACTCCGTGGGATATACCATCACGAAGCTAAGACAAACACCCACCTACACCCAATACTATGGACAAGAGTAACTCCAGCGGGACGTCTGGGAGCAAACTCTCCAGCCAGGACCTTGCTCGCTACCAAGCCGAGTTGATGTGGATGCACAATAAGACTGTTCGCGAGATTAAGGAAGCCAAGGGTATGTTCTGCTGCTCCCTGGCGCTTTTGATGTAGAGATCTAACTGTGGCTACGCACAGAGAAAGATGCGCGAGAAGCAGAATCGAGAGCGAAGCGGTCCCAGCAGTCTGGCAAATAGCCAACAGATACTGGGGAGACATTATCATGCATGCATTGTGGGGTTGACTGTGAAGGCTTTTGCTCCTTCAAGGATTGCGACTGGGTTTTGATGGATTATTGGGCCTTTTGGGCGTTAACCGGCACTCGTTTATGATATCCTCGTTCGTTGTATCGAACCTTTTTGTTTTAGTCTTTGAATGAAACTGTTTCTATTTTCCTCGGGATCACTCCGACTGTAGATCTGATCTGATCCCTCTCAAGGCTCAGAGTTGGTAATTGGGTTAAATTCGGCTCACGGTTACCTATGAGATCATTCTTCAGTCTTCACCGCACAGTTTCTTCTGCAGCAACCGCCAGAAGCGATCCCGATCCACTCCTGGAGTAGCACGCTTTCTCTCCTAGCACCATTCGTCTATTTACCTGCTTCCATCATCCAATCTTGAAGCCCCGCGGCCTGCCCCTCCTGTTTCACCAGCGCCTTCTTGCAACTCCACGTCCCAGATTGACGATACGTAAGTAGTATCGAGATACCATGTCTATCTAGCAATGCCCTGCATAACTCATCCACTGATAATTGAACACATGCTTATCACTGATTCCTGATTCTACCTCTAGTAGGGAGTATCTCCATTGACGGACGACCATCCCACTAATCGAATCCTTGACAACAAAATATGTATCCAGCTGAGCTCCTCCCGCGTCCTCTCCTCCCCGAGTCCCTGTCAAATTGACCGCTTCGCATACTACCAGAGTAAAATAAATAAATAAATAAAAAGCAACCATGAAGCCTCCTCGCATTCCCCGTCCTCCTGATTGGCCCTTGCAAGTCCTCATCGAGACATGCCAAAATAATCGGCACGCCACTGGACCAGCTGTCACACAGCAGGAGACAGATTCCACGTGGATGTCAGAAGATCCTTGCTAAACGTACGAGAGTCTACGTTTACGACAGGAAAGGCTGACTCTGACAGCCCGCTAGTACTGCACATCCAAGTCTAACTATTCACTAGCCTCGAGCTCTTGATGTATCGATTCATGTATCCACCCGGAACCTCGATGAGCTCAAGATAACCCTCTCTTCCTATACGTTGATCGGGCCTCAGATGGGGTGCCGGGGGTAGGTAGGGGCACGAGGCTTAGGTACTAAGTGCTGGTACTAGTACTACTACGTACTACTACGTACTTATACTACTAGTACTAAGTACTGTTCCTGCAATGCATGACAATATCCATGTCGGATCTTCGATCGAAATGCAAAAGTCGGTGTTTCTTGGCAAGTAATGTAATCTCTAATTCCATTCGTGAACAAAGTACCGCTTCCATTTTCATGCAGATGCAGGACCTCGCCTAAGGTTTTCTCTTGAAATTTGGTTGGGATTTGGAATTATTGGAGGAGTAGGTAACTTCTAACTAGGTACCTTTTAAGTAGACTCTCGGCTACGCCGACAGAGTTGTCTTGGCTTGCTTCTTTCGCATGACTTACTTACACCGCTGAAACCTGAATCCGGACGATCAAGTGGCGTATACTATAGGATGCTAGGCTATAGGTGGTGTCTATAACAACAATTGGAAGTGAATGAGTGTAATCTTGATTAAGTAACGGGTGGTATGCAGGTCTGACTGGGATTTTGACTCTTCGGCTCGCGCGCGTGACGATGTGGTGGCCAGTTAGTTGCCTGCGGGAGACGCGGATGTTTGCAACTACATACAGGCCAACGTCTGGTTGTGCTCATTTTTGACCGAGGATGTGTCTGCTGTCTACGGAGGTGGGACAATCGAGGGTCAACCAGTGGGGCACTCGCTCTGTCTACCTGATGGGCTGAGAATAGAGTAAGTAGAGAGAAAAGGGGGTTACAGGCCTAACATATAGGCAGCTGAGACTGTTTCGACAAGGATAGGAACCCACCAAGCTATTTCATTTACCCAACAAGGCTACATGACCCTATAGGTACCTTATCTCAATTGCCTAGTTAGTCCTATTAGACTGAGTAATCAGTACCCCTCCAGCTCGTAGCTGGCATAGATAAACGGCCCAGCACCCTTATAATTATTCTGCGCAACTGGAACGGAGACGTAATACTGAAGCAACATCAGCACGATTCCCAATCAACTAAGACTTCTAGTAGGGGAGAAGGGGAAAAAAAACACAAAAAACAAAAAAAAAAACAAAGAAAACCTCACCAGTAAGTAATTCAATTCGTCAATTCATAGAAACAGAGATCACTACCTAATATGAGACAAAATCGCTAATGCCGAAGACTGACCTTGGCTCCATTCAAGGAACACGCAGTCAACGTCAGTTTCTCCACCCATGGCTCAGGATCGCGGCTTTCCAGAACAGGATACCGCTGGGCGAGACGCGTTGTGACATAGGCTGCTTCAGTCAATGCATATTGCTGGCCTACACAAATACGAGGTCCTCCATTGAAAGGCAGATACTCCCATCCGGGCCGGAGATCAACCCAACGCTCGGGTCGGAACTCTTTGGCATCAGGTCCGTAAAAGTCTTCGCGACGATGCATCGCGTAGACACTGTACGTCACGACTGCACCGTTGGGCACAAAAACAGGTGATTGGCCGTCAGGACCACCACCAACGGGAAGAATGGTATCCCTGATGGCGGTCCGTGAGTTGAGTGGAACGACAGGAAGGAGACGGAGGGCTAGGAGGTTAGTTTCCACGAGTAAATATACAGGGTAGCCTGGGACTTACTCTCGTTGAGGCAATACTTCAGGTACTTCATGGTCTGCAGCTGATCGTAGGTTGGAGCACGGCCTTCGAGCGTGGCGACCTCTTCCTGCAACTTGGCCCAGGTCTCGGGGTGTTTTGCCAACATAAAGAACAAGCCACCCAGAAGCGAGGCTGTCGTATCACGACCCGCTAGGAGGAGGTTCATGAGTTCGTCTCGAATTCGTGTGCGTTCCCCTGTTTGTCGAGCCAACCCATGAAGGAACATGTACCTGCGCTCTGTTTTCTTGTCGGCACCCTTCTCTTCATCAAACTTCTCTCGCGCTATTAAAGCCCTGTCGACGAACTGGTCCACCATTTCGTGGCAAACGCGACGGCATTCCACGGCTTTCGGATCACGATTCAAAAACATCAGCGGTCCATATCGGCTATTTGTGGCAATGTCGCCGAGTGAATAGTCGAAGGCTTGTGCAAAATCGGGTTCGTTATCTACGACCCCAGATCGGCGCTTCTTCAGACTGTGAACATTATGTCCAGTGAGAAACTCGGTAGCAGAGTCGATAGTAAAAGCAAAGAACAGCTCCTGGAGGTCAACGGTGCTGCCATCGGCAGGAATCAGGGCAAAGAGATCGTCCATTAGTTCCTCAAAAACCTCGAGATGTGCGACTTGGTCTTTGACGAAGTTGGGCCGCACCATCTGGCGAGACCGGGCCCAGTCCTCGCCGTCGGTAGTGAAAATGCCATGGCCCAGCAGGGGGCCAAAGGTCGTGATCCGATCGCCCATGCTGTAATCGGCAAACTTGAGAGAAAGGACGGTCTTTACATTCTGTGGATCGCGGGTTATAATAACCGGTTTGGAGAAACGCTGGCCGAGATGGGTATGGCCATGTTCGGTGAACTGCAATATATTGTTTTCCAGTATCTTGCGCTCCTTGGCCTTCTGGATCAAGAGATATATCCTGTCAAGCGCGAAGAAAGGATCATAGATATGAACTTTCCTCTGGACGGGCTCGCACCCGTTTGCCTTGGCAAATTTATATTGTCGCCATCGCCGATCGAGGTACGATAGAAAGTAGAACAGAAGAGACAGAGAGCCCACGAGAGTGAGAGGATGGCGGTAGGTTTTAAGCAGATCGAGGAGAGCCATCTTATCTTGATTTGGATAAAACAGTCTCTCAGGAAGGAGCTGGCTTTATGAACTCAAGGATTGGACGGCTGCCTGGGGCTGAGATGCGTCATAACTGATTCGCGTCGAGACGCCCCCTCTCGAAGCGAACGATGGCGGAACCCTCGGGTTATTGGACCAGCCGTAAGCATCACGATCCATGACAACCCGCCAACTGAAGAGGAGGATCCCCGCGGATGGATGTTCACCCGAAGCCGACGCGCATGACAGATCAATAACTCTTTATGCCAAAGCATGACCAGTAGTAAGCTACAAATCTTCTACCCGGACTCTGTTAGGGCTTGTACACCGGTATAACTCAATATTATTCCAAATACATAAATAACCTAAGTTCTGTCCTTGTATGCACTAATACAATACTAACGGGGTCGTGACCACAGTGGACGGCTATAACTTCTCATGCGAAATTCTTTCTCTTTCGGACTTCCTCAACAACCTCTTCAAATACACCCTCGCCAAAGTCACGATCAAATCCCTGTGGAGAGGTTACCTCGCCCGACAGGTCAGACTTGATGAGTCTGCCTTCGTAGTAATCAAAGTACAATCCGCATTTTTTGATGTGACTCCGTGCCTGCTCCCTGTCAAACAGGGGTGCTGGGATACCACTCCTAACGAAAAAA
Organism: Aspergillus asperescens; assembly: GCA_027569075.1. Classification (NCBI taxonomy): domain Eukaryota; kingdom Fungi; phylum Ascomycota; class Eurotiomycetes; order Eurotiales; family Aspergillaceae; genus Aspergillus; species Aspergillus asperescens. Next base: position 73,205 of record JAPDEH010000023.1, on the reverse strand, counting down.
GCGGCAGTCTTCGATCTGTTCCATAGAGCCTCCAGAAGGTCCAACTTGTCCACGTCGGCGATGAAGACTTTCTTTTGATCCATGTTTGCGGTGAAGTAGGAGCACGGCTCTCTAGTTTTTTTGGTTGGATATAGTAACTAAGTGGGTAGCAGAAGATTTGCAGGATAGAAGGGAATGAGGCGATGGTGTGGGGATTTACTCTGATTGAGGCAGGATTGATGTGGTATTTGTAGTTATTTGAAGGGTAGTTCCTGTTCATTACTATATCTCTGTAGTTGTTTGTCTCTGTGTCCCAGGTCTTTATATTGCTGCTGCTTTGTGGAAACTAAAATAAGTCGAAACCCCCATCTTAAAGGGCGGATCCTTTGTATTATTTCACATTTCATATCTTGATACTACTATCTGATATATAGGACAATTAAAAGAAGACGAAACCCCTTTTCTTGCTACCCTAGCCGTAAGGTATCACAGAGACAGACAATTAGCAGTGGCCAAGCATAAGCAGTTAAAGAATAACCTAACACAGTCAAGCTCAAGATGTTTCAGTCTCAATAGGTTTTGTGGGGCTAGTGATTGTCCATAAGAGAAGATATTTTACCTTATTTGTGGAAGCGTACCTCATTTATTCCAGCATATTATCGAAAGGGCAGGCAGCTAGCATATCTAGGTTGTCTTGAACAAGATCCCAAAACATTATATCAGAAGGGGTCAAGGTTTGGTAGCCACTGTCGGACTCGGATCTGCAAAGGAGAAGATTGAATTTTGAATAGCGGCCCTCATATGAGAAGTCTCCCCAAGCGAGTACTTGGAGGTTTGGAAGACCATTAGTACTGAATGCCCACTGCGCAAAATCGTATATTTCCTCGCGATTACGTGGTAAATCTGTTTCGATTTTTGATTAGATTTCATCTCATGTGAACTGTCAACAGGAATCAGCTTACCTTTGCCATATTTATACGTATAAAGCGAGTCAGAAAACCAGCTGAGTTTTGCAAAGCTGAGTAGTTTCTCAAGGACTACCCCGCTTGTCCTAACATGTATCAATTTGCATGAAGGCCTTGGCTGCATCCTTTGCAAGTGACTGGCCTGGTTCTCAGTTAGCAGTCGTTTGGAACTCATGATCCACGATCAAGGCATACTAGCTCATGGGGTGTGATGGAAGATCCAAAGCAAGACAATTGATTTTCTTGCAGTATGTGCTCCAATGGCACGGGCCATGGTATATCTCCATCAATGAGGTCCTGGCCACCTTTATCCACCAGATGGTGCATAGAAAAGCGCTTGAGATGATTATGGCTTGACAGTCTATCTGCGAGAGTGGTCCAATCAAAGGGCTCAGGAAGCATTAGATAGAGATTTTCTAAGCCGGAAACGTGATGAATGAAATTGCAAATGGTCTCCGTGATATGTGTGGATGCATCCCTCGGAAGACTACTGAGATCAAGAGCAAACTCGAGGGATTTCAATTTCATTTGCTTTCCAGAGTTGAGTATCAGTCGTAGCCAGTCAAGAGATCCTGGGCAGTTCCGCAAATTTAGACTCCTTAGGTGTTCGATATTGAAAGCGTAGACCATTTCCATGCCAGTATGTTCAAAAGACACAGCTGACAGACGAAGATTCTCAAGAGACGAGAAAATGGCTTTTTGGTCTCGAGGCTGGATGTTGAGCACTCTTTGCGAGAAGAAATTGTCAGGAGACCTTCTGGACTGGGGGTTCTGTTGGCGGAATCCATCGGTCCAGATATCCTCTGCACGATCCCAGGTCAAAAGGTCAAGAGTAAGTGATTGGATTTGATGACAATGGACTTTGATACATTCTCTGACGGATTCAAAGTCGTCATATTGGGTCAAACCCCTCCAATCAAGGGACCGTAATTCCCTGAATTGAACAAGATCCACAAAGGAGTGCGTGTTTTTGTTCCCATAACATTCACCATCCGTAATTAAGGTAATGGATTGAATCTTTCTTTGATTTTTGAGAAAGGAGTGGATACCGCAAAAGAGAACCTCTGGAATACATGTTCCTATCTCCCATCTAGATTTACCTACGTAAGTGGGTTGCCCAAGTCAGATGGAAGCGTGGTACTAACCGGAAGCTTCGTAGCTGATTATCTGGAAAGCTCAAGGAATCCAAGACACAACATAAATTAAAGAAAGGGCTCACAATGTGGCCCTGTGTTTGTTATTAATTATCTGACGGTTAAGCGTTGGCTGTTAAAAACGAGTGCCATTGCTCACCTTCTCTGTATCCTCATCGGTATCCAAGACCGCATTCTCATCATTTGTAAGAGATGCAGCAAGCCCATCCAGAACGGTCTCGTCAAAGAAGTGCCCATCAGCAATGTGATGTACACAGCGAGATTCGACCCGCTCATGGATTGGAACACGAAAGCCCAGTTCTTGTGTGTGCTTCAAGTATTTGGGTGGTATGCGCTCCAAAGTCGTAGCCAAACCCTCTAACGATAGCTCTGGCGCAGATAGGACAAGAGACTGGTATAGATGCGGAATGGTGATATCGTGGAGACGAGTGGAGACTTCACAAAGTCGCTTTAGGTCCCGGTACTGACTTACGCGGGCAATGATCATATCCAATAATTCCGACGGAAGCGTGGCCAGCATACTGATTATTATTATCTCGGGCGAATGCCCTCACCACACCAGGTCTAGGGTTGACCAGGGGTAGAGGTAAAGTAGGTAGGAGCGGGGGGAATCCTGTCACTTGATGGTGGTTCCAAGGCGGTGGCAGTTTGGACACCCCTGCATCTTAGTGTTGTCTAACTCTAGGCTTATCTTGTTTTGCAACGCTCTCGTAGTATTTGAGAATCCAGGGGTGTTGTTGGATTTGGTCCAGGGAAATTCTCTGATCCGAGTCAACAACGAGTAGCTTGATCATTGTTAGTACTTGGTTGATTCTGCCTTTGAAGATGAACTCACCTTTTTGATCAGATCCCCGGCGTCAGAGCTAACAAAAGAAGGAATCGTCATGTCCCCTTTGGCAATTCGCCGATGTGTCATAGCAGGCGTGTCCTCGAAAGGCGCGCGACCAACCAGGAATTCGTACATCAAAACCCCCAGGGACCATAGATCCACCTTTTCATCATAAGGCTTCTCGTACCTCTTCGGATCGACCATCTCTGGAGGCAAGTAGTCCAGCGTTCCACACTTGGTCAGCCTGCGACCACTTGGCGCATGAACACTCCAGCCAAAATCTGACATCTTCAGCTCTCCATGAAGACCAACAAGGATATTCTCAGGCTTAATGTCCCGGTGAATGACGTGTTTCTGATGCAAGTATCGTAAAGCACTCGCCATTTGTGCAATGTATTGGGCTGCCTTCCATTCTGGGAACCGATCTGCCTTCTGTAAGTGCTTGTATAATTCCCCCTTGCCGGCATACTCGAGAATCAGAAAAATCCGCTTCCGATCGTGAAAGTGACCGTAGAGCCGTAGGACGTTGGGGTGGCGCAAATTGCTCTGAATCTCGATTTCCCGAGCCACCTGTTTTTCGATCCTTCCCTGTTGGATCTCATCCTTGTGTAGAACCTTCAGCGCACAAACAAAGCCGGTCTGTCGTTCTCGTGCAAGATATACCCGTCCAAACTTTCCCTTTCCTAGGGGTCGGCCAATTTCGAACATGCCTAGATTGAATTGCTTGGGGACAGGTTGTTTGATAAGCTGGACGGAGTGTTCCTCTGCCTTCCTCGGTGTAGTGGGTGCCTTCGACAGAGCAATCGAGAGGGTATGTCGAGCCCGGGAAAGAGTTTGTGCACCTTCTGTTTGGGCCACTGTGTTTTGCTGCTTGACATCACCAACATGGTGTGTTTCTGTCTCGATCGCTGTATGTGGTGTCTGCGACGTAACCACGGAGAGAGGATGTCGAGCCTGGGAAGGGGTTTGGCCGTCTTTGACTTGAGTCACCTGGGAAGCAACATGATTTGCAACTGTGTTCTGTTGCTTGATACCAGTGATCCGGCGCTCTTCTGCCTTTGTCACTTTATCCGGTGTCTGTATTGAAATAATCGAGAGGGGCTTTCGCGTTCGCCGAAGAGTCTTTCCGCCGATTTCTTGAGCCCTGGGTTGTTGTTTATATGCAGTGGACTTCGAGTTCTGGTGTGAATTGGTTCCACAGTTTTCATTATTCTGATCGTGAACAGTCAAAAGCCTGAATCGAGCTGCGAGCGCCTTAGCCGCCATACTGGTTCCGCTGGCGTTTCACCGTTACTTGAGTTCACAGAACCAATGTGATCGTCGGGGATGATAACCTTTCGTAGAAAACCGACGTGAGAAGGTTTTCGTGGACGATGGTAGGGAGGAAGATGTAGAAAGTGACCTGACAATAATCTCCTGGGAGAGAGTGGTGGTGACTTGGTATTTGTTTGGTCGCTATGGAGACCAGCCAGCTGTGTTATTGGCTCTGATTGGCTGTCCTATAGACCTTTACTGGCAGCTAGCCGGATTTGGGGTTATATTCAGCAAGCTCTATTTAATTACGAAGTACTCCGTAAATAACTGTCCATAGATGCCTGGTCAAAAAGGCTGCCTCTGGAGGCATCCATCTGGAATGCGTTTGCTGGCACCCTGTTTACCAACCCTCCCCCAACCAACTTCAGGCCATTATACCATCCAGGCGGGCAATATTGACGTGGCAACACATGGTCACCCTCCCGTGGGAACAGCTCTGAGGGGGACGTTTTAGCTGCATTACACAAGCATTCCAGTCTTTGGATCAATCCTGTGTCGACCTTTGAAATCTACTTTCCGGAATTTGGTGGCGCTCCGGACCAAATTCTGAAACCAGTGCACATAAGTTAATACACAAAGCACATAGTCAACGATGGATGATCCCGAATCAAAGGGAAATAGAACGACAGTCAGTAAAATAACCAAATATTCTAATTGTACAGTGTAGGCCCCCTATAGAGCGGGTTAGTAGGCTAAGGAGTCTCGGAGGTCGTAGACGCTAGCGTTTACCGATTGACAAAGGATTAATACTCATGAGGCTTAAGTTAACATTGGATTTGCGTCTGCCTTAAGTACAGAGTACGATCGCACTCGTTCTAGGCCCTGGGCCCAAATCAAACCGTTCCGGAACACTTCCGTATCTCGGAGGCATATGCCGGTTACTCTCGATTACAATGAACCAGAGATTGCAGCATTAGTAATATTATTGTTTCCAATTGGGTGGAGTCGGTCACGGCCGAGGCCGGAAAGGATCCGCGACTCGCAACTCGCAAGAATCGATGCTTTAGGAAAGTCTGCCCGTATCCACGAGCATTCTGGCGAACTGAGCGCGGCTTCTTCCAGGTTCCTCTTCGAAATCGATCATCTTATTGTCATAATATCGTACGGAACCCTCCTTCTCATCATTCAGTTACTGGGACTGTTATACCCGTCACTCCCACATCGCAAACCCCGTGAGAAGGCAAAAGCTGAGATCTTAAAAATCATTGAACCCTTGCCCCAGATGGAAGCACATGCCAGACTACAGACTGCAGGTAATTATAAAATATCCATGCATGTTAGTTGCATGTTGGATCACCCCCTGGTGTCTAGAAAATGCCCACCAAAGCTCGCGGGGACGCCAAAAAACGAGCTACAGTCCGTCGCAAGGTCTCCTTAGCTTGCGACACCTGCAGGGAGAAAAAGATCCGCTGCGACGGGGTAAAGCCCATCTGTGGGCCGTGCAGGAATCGTTCATATCGCATTGGTCAGTGTGTCTATAGCACGCATAATCCTCGATCTGCCAGTAGAGACGAGTAAGTCTTCTTGGATGAACATACATTCTAATCTAATGCGAGACAGATACTTTCATACCCTTCATCAGCGAATTAGAGAACTGGAGGATGCCTGTTTGAAAGCAGGAGTCTCGGTTCAGACGCATGCGAACCCTAGTCTTGAGCAGCCGGGTCAATCCAACAGCCAGGGAATAGCGACAGTGGGGGAAACCGAATCTGCCGCAAAGACTCTGGTGAGTAATGTGTGTTCTACAAGGCCTCCACAAGACAATATCTTGACAGAGAGGTCGGCTGGCGAAGGAGATAGCGCAGAATCCTACGCGTCACCCTTGTTCAACGATGGCGAAGGCCACATCACGGGCATGGGCCAGATTGCGGCCCCAGATGGTGAACCGAGAAGCAGATCGACGCGAGTTCAGTTCTATGGTGGCTCATCCACTGCATCTCTCATGCGTCTTGCCAGGGCATCGCTGCCGTCGCGACTGGTAGAGAGTTCAATTGCCGAACCCGTCTTCAGTACTAGGGTTCAGGATAACTTCACGGATCACAGGTTTGATGAATTCGTCATGCCACCGCGGGCGTTGGCAGACCACCTCGTAAGCCGTTTCTTTGATAAGGTCTATATCCTCTATCCCTTCTTCCACCGGCCAAGCTTTGAGGCCGCCTATCACAACATCTGGTGTGCGGAGGACGGACCCCAGACTCCTCTAACAGACTTGAGGATCGGGTTAGGATCAAGCGCTGATTCCGGCCCTAATTCGATTGTCTTTCACTGTGTCCTCAATGTGATATTTGCTCTTGGCTGTCACTTTGCAGATACTGCCCCGGAGGAACGTGAGTCTGTTGCTCATTCCTTCTTTCTCCGAGCAAAGCGTTTTATCGGCCTCGAACTCTTGGAGATCAACACGCTCGGTGTAGTCCAAGCATTTCTTATTACGGCGCTGTATCTGCAAAGTTCTCCATATCCTAGCCGATGCTGGCATTCCGTTGGTTTGGCCTGTAGAGTGGCCATTGGGCTAGGGTTACATGGATCAGATATTCTCGCTTCACTAGCGCCTCTAGAATCTGACATTCGACGGCGGACCTGGCATGGATGCGTGATGCTAGACATGTCAGTAGCCCCGTAACCCCCAGTTTTTCTTCTATTACCTTCCCTTTGTCTTGGGCTAATGCGTAGCCCACAGCACCTTGAGCATGACATACGGAAGACCGAGCATGACCACCCATCTTGCCCCTGTTCCCCCGCCCAACGACTCAGAAGTATCCCGCGTCCAAGATAAAAATGGGGGCCCATGCTTGATGACCTTCTATGTCGAAGCCATTAAACTCTATGACATCCTGGACAGAATTCTGGCAGATGTATACAAGGCCTGGCAGGGTCGATCACGTCAAGATCAGCAGCTACAACCACCATGGACCACAAGCCTTGGAGGCCTCGACACCGTCCTTGATATCGAGAGGCATTTGACATCGTTCGAAGCCAATGTTCCCTCCTTTCTCAAGTGGACCGCGCCGTCTGCAATGTATGCTGAGAGAGAGCCAAACCTAGCCATCGCACAGCAGCGAAATGTGCTTCACGCCAGGTAAAGCTTTGGACTTTGTTTTCAGCACCATGCTCCATTTCTTACGGGTCAGTACAGGTACATCCATCTTCACCTACTTCTATACCGTCCTATCTTCACTCGGCTCTATTCCGAGACAGTAAGACAGCGAGAGTCTGGAAGCACCGATGGGAGTGAGTGGCCAGCCAACTCGACCTTGGGAAGAACCCCGACGCAGAGTACCCTATATTCCTCCATGTCTAGCAAATGCGCCACCGCGTGTGTGATGACAGCCATTGATCTTACTCATTTGGTCTACGAGACCTATCAAACCAACATCGCTGATGCGTGGTGGTACAACGGATTCTGTATGTGCTTGTTGATGAACCCTATGCATGCATTAGTCTGTTCCTCTTTCTAATACTGACACCACCTAACTAACCTGGTTTCCAACAGATGTATCAACCGCCGCAATAGTCCTCCTCATGTCATTCTCCACCCCATCCATCCTAGACTCAATCGCTGTGGACAAGGCACGAGATGCCTGGCGTGAAGCGACCACCATCCTCGCGTACATGGCTACATTCAGCCGGTCCGCCAGCAACACCCTTCAATTTCTCGAGGCAGCATATAGTCAAGCAGTAGCTACAGTGCCGAGTGATTCACAGTCACATTCTCAACAGCCAAGCTCGGAACCTGCAGGTGATGGTAGCACTTCATCGCAGCTTCCAAATGACATCCTCCCATCTTATGATCCATACGACCATCCGGATAATAGCGACCTGACACAAGTTCTCTCCTTTAATTGGGAAAATGTTGCGGCGAATGTGGGACCGGGGTTGGATGATTTGGGCTTCTTGACTCGTGTGGACTTTTTGGATGGTTTTTAAGTCTGGGGCTGATATTGTCTCTCCTGGTCCCCTATACCTGCAACTGTTTGTGCGGATGCTCCCCTAATAGAAGATTTATCTTGGTGATCTAGTTATTAAAGCTTCATTCGTCGTGTATATACATACATTCATATAAACAGCAACTCCCAGGACTAACGTCATCCTAACCCTAGCACACCGTTCCAGATACAAACGGCCTCGAGGTATCATGCCGGCAACTTCCAAGCCACTCCCTTGGATTCATCAATCAATTCTCCTTCTTCGCCTCCTCCTCCTCCTCCTCCTCCGGCTCCGACCTCGACTTCCCCTTCCCGTTCCGATCCCACCCCACAACATCCGTCCCATGAATCCAATCCATCAACCCAAAATTCCCATAATTCACCCGAAACTTCTCATGATGCAAATCATGCATTTCCGCCGGCGGGAGCTTAAAAAAGTCATACCCACTATGATCCGACGCCGCCTCCCAAAGCGCAAAGACCCCAAAGACCACAAACGGCAGGAAATGCGTGCCCTTCACATACAGCGGGAGCGTAATAGGCAGGACATTGGCAAGGAGATGCTCGACTGGATGGGCGTACTCAGCGGCGAAGGCCACGGGCGTGAGGTACTTGTGGTGCATCTTGTGGATGTAGACGTAGATGCTGGGGTGGTGGAAGGCGCGGTGGATGTAATAAAACAAGATTTCGCGGGCGAACAGGGCGAAGAGGAAATCTGTTATGAAGGTGGTGAGGGGCGGGATTGTTGGGGTTAGGATGAGATGCGAGTGGTTGAAGTCGGTCAGGTAGAGGATGATGAAGTGGGCGACTGCGAGCCAGAGGTGGTTGGCGAGGCAGACTATGATGCAGTGCTTGATTTGTTGGCGGGTTGGTTGGCGGCGGGCGCTTTGGATCTTGTGGCGTTGCGAGAATTTGGGGAAGAGGATGTCGATTAGCATGTAGATTGTTGCGGGGAGGAGGAAGCCGATGGATTGCGTGACGATTGTGCCCATGAATTCGATTGTGCCGGGTTTGTATGTTGTGGTGATATGGGCCCAGGTGGCCTCGAGCTGTGCGTGGAGATCCATGATGTTTTTTTCTTCTCTTTTTTTGCTTTGTTTTGCTTTTTTCTTATACCGGACTTTGGGAAAGATGGGGGCGGGGGTTCGTTTTATCTGATTTTATAATCCCCCTTTTTTTTAATTATCAAATAGAATTAATACGGACCGGGCCCGAGGATTCGGAAGACACCCGGTGGTTGATCTTCAGGAAACCCTAAGACAACCGGAACCAACCCGAGAGATCGAAGTACCTGTATCAATAGATACAAACCCAGCTACACCCTATTCAAACAATATCCGTCCCACTAGAAAACTCCTCCCACTCACCCAGCAACCGCAGCGTCTCCTCACACTTCTTCCGAATCACCGCAACCGCGTCCGGTCCAAGAGCCAACTCCTTCGGCCACTCTCGTCCAGCTGCCCCGTTCTCTCCTCGAATCACATCAATAACGTGAGCTACTCCCTTCACCGGATCGCCTCTCTGGGCCCCATGCACCTTCCGGAACGTTTCGAACGTTGCCCGAGCCACCTCCTCGTACTCGGCAATACCGGTCTCAGTGAACATGCTATTCTGTGGACTCAAAAGCTCCGTTCGGAACTGGCCTGGCTCAACAAGGAGGGTCTTTATACCGATAGATGCAACCTCCTGATCGAGAGCATCGGTAGCGTCTAAAGAGTGTCAGTTATAAACGGATGGGCCATTCAAAGTCCAATGTCACAAGCAAGATAGTTTGAATAGCAAGCACTCACAGCGGAGGGCAGCTTTGGAAGCCGAGTACGCTCCAACACCGGGATATGTCTCCCAAGCGGCCATGGATCCAATATTAACAATTACCCCCGCTTTGCGACTGCGGAAATGAGGCAGGAATGCCCTGGTGGTGTTGATTGTTCCGAAAACATTCGTGGCGAACTGCTTTGTGTAGTCCTCCTCGCTGTTTATATATATACGATGCATTAGCCATCGGATCACCATCCAACCTGACAGACACATTTAATAGAACAGAACAAGGAGAATGAAAAAGAAAAAAAAAAAAAAAAACCTCGCCTCCTCCAAGAACCCAAACTGCGTATACGCAGCATTATTCACAAGCACATCGACCCGCCCAAAGGCCGATATGGCTTCGGCGGCCTTGGCATTGAGGTCCGTCTGTCGTGAGGTGACGTCTAATGTAATGACTGCCGCTCCGAGTTTCTTCAAGTGCGATATCTTTGAGATATTGCGCGCCGTCGCGATGACCTTGTCGCCGCGGGAGATGGCCTGTTTGACGAATTCGCTTCCGAAGCCGGAGGATGTTCCGGTGATGAGCCAGACGAGGGACATTGTTTTGTTTTTTTCTTGATCTAAACGGAAGAGTGAGATATACTATTTGGCTGGATTATTCGGTAGGGAAATTTGTTGTGATGGTGAAAAGTAAAGTCCATAAAGAAGATATATTTCTATTCTGTACTTTGGTCATTCTACCCTTACTACTTCGCCTTCCGAGCCTGGAATAAACCCGAATACAATCGGAGTCGTTAATATGACGCATGCTATCTGACTGGATACAGGGTAATGTGGTATGGACCCCAACCGCGAATATGATTGAAAGTCTGTGTCGATGCTGGCGTTTTAAAGTCCGAACGATTTCGGGGTTCTGTGAGATGACGTATAAGTATGGATATCTGTATAAACCTTGGCTTAGTAATCGAAATGACTGCACAAAGCTTGGCGGTGCTACTTATGCAGCGCTTCCGTTCTTCCAAGGTTCTAGCTGTCTATGGTGTATAGAGAAACAGCCTACTACATCTAGATATGAAAGAGGGCGGGGGGGAAAGTAATGCGAGAATGGATATTGAAATTTATCAACGGTACTCCGTACATAGAAAGGTCATAATCATTTTAGAGTTTTGATCAACAGAACTTTTAGCCTTGGTAATTGATAGTAACATCTAAAACGATGCGGCGGTCCTCAGAGATGTTTCCGCCAATACCACCGATATCAGTCTCGCTCGAGGTGTAGGCATTGTTGACAGACGCTGCCCCAGGAGTAATGCTCGAGCAGGTTCCACTGGTCTCCTCGCAGATTCGCATACCCTGAATAGTCATGCCAGCGTTCTGGGCAGAGATAGCGGAAACATCGAAACCAGACCAGCCGCCGTTGCCGGAGCTGCCGAAGTCAAATTCACCCCAGGTGGAGGCGTACCCGCCGCCGCCATCAAGGGGGATAGAGCCGCCTGGGGCGGCTGCGAAACCGCCGTTGGTGTCATCGTCGAAGGCGACGTACTTGGTCTCACCACCATTGACGGTGAGAGTGAGAGCGCTGTTCCCAAACCAGCCGTCCATCTGGCCGCTGGGGCCATATTTGTTGAAGAAGACGACGCTCCAGGGATCGCTGTTCTGGCCGGAGATCTTGGCGACATATTTGTAGTTCTGGGCATCATCGCCGGAGATTTCGATGATGTTGCTACCCCAGGGGTTGCCAACGTTGCCTTGGTAGGTGATGCCTGAGCCTGAGTTGCTGGTCCTTGTGCCGAACCCGGCAGTAGAGTATGAGCCAGAGCCAGATGAGGTAGCCGACGTGGTGGTCGAGGCTTGACGCCTCTCATGGCCTTCTACACGAGCAAGGGAGGTGGAGGCGAGGGCTGCCAGCAGCAGGAGGGACTTGGTGAGTTGCATATTGAAAGAAGGTGGGGTCGCGTCGAGCGATGAGATGATAGTCAAGTGATGAAATGAAAGGTGTTACACTAAGTAACAGGAGAGAATGGAATTCAAAGGAGTGTCTTAGTTGGATAGCAACTGTGTGAATAGGCAACGGAGTCTAGGATTGAGAGGGGATTTGTCCTCTTTATATAGCTTTCGGGAGCAATTGGCTACTCCACGCAACAGCCACCATGACTACGCTTCGAAGGTCGACCATGGTGTTGGTATGGACCACCTGTGGTCGAGACACTCCCGGCACAAAGAATGTGTAAGTGATGGCAAGGCTGCGTGGAGAACCGTCGTGAATAGAACGATTGGAACGCCATGGATCAACAGGAGAATGTACTGATAGGTAAACAGGTCATTAAAAAGCAGTTCCATTGGCCACATTGACCATGAAAACAGGTCCACAGGAATTGTCTAGAAGAACATTATTGGTGGAGCTGACTGCTGTACCTGAATCCAGAACGGCCGTCAATACAATTGGACCGCATGGGATACAAAATTCAGGCGTTAGTGGCTCAAGTGGGACTTAAAATGCCGAGATCTAATGGGAAGCACGGCAGCACTCATCTTTGAAAGCAGCGTATTCATTATGAGTTGTACTGGGTAGGTTCAAAACTCTGTAGTTGTATTGCCACACTAGCCATTTCCTGCTGCAGAGGATGGCTGAAGCAATGAAAGAACTGGGGAATAACGGCGACATCTTGGCGATTCAGTCGCCGAGGCTGGAAGGGAAGAACCAAAACTAGCGAAATGTGGGTGGACTTTCGAGTCAGGGCAGCTCAGCGTCCCGGACTCCCAGGTAGGAATGGATATGCGCGATGTTGGTCGAGACGCAGTGGATCTTTCTGCCTCCACCTCCATCTGTTTCTTGGCCCTCGGGAAACCACCCCGGCAGAGATGAGGGTATGTACGCCACGAAAGAGAGGAGACGAGCTGTCTCTGGACGGTATGAGTACGAGTGACTCTTGGCAGCCATATTCGAATTATCTTTGTCTTGTCTAGGCGCACTGACAACGGAAGTGTCGCACAAAGCAGACAGAACAGGGGGTGAAACGAGGCCGCTCGTGGTTCTGTCCAGAGAACAAAATGTCGCGGTCTCGACCATGGGCTGCAAAGTTGGGACCAGGGGCGAACCAGATTTCAATCGCCCTTCAGCCAATGTTACTGCTTTCCACACAAAAATTCTCAGGAATTGTCAGTTCAACCTGACGGAGAACCATGGAACGCTGAAGCGAAAAATAAACTGTTGAAAGGGGAAGAATGTCGCCGACTCGTGTCTTTTCGTCCCACACAACAAACTGATCGGTAGCTGTGCCTGGCATAAACGAGATCTTGACAAGCCAAGGGAAACTGCACTGGGATGAAAAATCTGTGACTCCATAGTAGAGCACCAAAAATAATGGTACGTGCGTTGGCAGAAGCCGAGTTTACGTGCGAGGTCCCACAGCGTCGTCTGCTTATCCCACCAAGTAACTCAAAGGCTTCCAGTCAGTTGTTTCACAACAGCAGTGGTAGTCTGGCACATCTCTCCAAACTAGTGTTCACAATGTGAGTTGCGTTTTAGAGTTTCCCCGCCCAAATGGTCTTGCCTGTCGCTTCTTGCACCCAAGTGCCCCCACCTTTTCGTGCTGAGCTGCCCCACAGCTCATATCTCTTCTCGAACCCAGCAAGAACGCCAGTATCGCGACAGTTCCGACATGTGGCAAGAGTACTCTGGCCGGATCGGCGGATAGCCTCTCCAACTGCAGTAACCAAAGTTAACAGCAACCCAGGTTGACAGGCAGAATCCACGTTGACGGACATCGGAAGAGAACTCACCCTATCCAGCTTCCGTGGCAGACGAGGCTCTCCACTTCTACCCACTCACATTCGAACAACCTGAACCGCTGGACTTGGAGAGTTGGTCTTGGTACAAAGTAGAGTTTTGAATGTCGCAAGTGGTGGCGCCCGCCCAAGTAGACTCTGAGTTAACCTAGGTTCAGGGATTCCATGTATGGGACGGGGCCTTGCCAAATGGCGACTTTGAATGCCAGAGCTCGCGACTAGATAGTATAGTTGACGGAGATCAGTTTTCTCTGACTGTTATACTAGAAATATGAGGGCATAAGGTCGTTGATTGCGATATCGATCAGAGCAAGCTATCTCGATGACAGGTGGCATTGCTCGATCGCCAAAAGAGACCGTTAATCGGGTTATATGGCCTTGAGTCTGCGGACAATAGTCGGATCAGCCTCGGGGAAGTGGCCATCTTCCTCGAGCTGCATTTCGCAATGATGTAAGGCATTGAGTCCCCTAACGCATCCATTCTTTCCCATCCGTTCTTTTCAGCGTCTCTGGTCGCATTGCGGCCCCGATATTTTGCCGTTCCCTGACAAGAAGCTCGCCTCTGTCAAGCGCTTGACTATCCCCGCTCTGTTTGTGCGCTCTAGTTAGTCCCAAGGTGTCTGATAATGATACCAGCCACACGGTAGCAATCGCTCCGTTATTGTACCCGCGATGTAAAATAGGTGATGAGTATCCAGGATCGTGAGATAGGCTGCAATCCCAGCATAGTGGCCACCTCAAGTTGACGCGTGCGTAAACATCACAATGAAGAGAATCTGCATGGAAATTAGTCAAACACAGCCGATTAATCGTGAAACTTCACCAGGGGATACTAAAGCCATACCATCTAAAGAGACAAATCAATTGGGATAATCCAACGGGGCGTTCGTGATAGCGAAAGGGGAGAAGGTAGGTGCGTTGGTGTCACCGTGACAGCGAGCACTGCAAATCCAACGCGACCCCGCAACCGACGCTCCGGTCTTCAACACCTCAAGCATGGAGAATAATCAACTACAGCAACAGCCAAAACGTCAAAATAAACGATCTAGATCAGGTAAGAATTTGTTATTCCATATTCTATCGCGCCGCGGCTTATTCGACAGGATGCAATACTTGTCGTGCTCGAAAGGTAAGCTGGCTTTCCCTAGCTTGATCTCACACGAAACGCCTCGCAAAGCACTTGCTCATAGGACTCGTCCCTAGGTAAAATACGATGAGCGCCCCAATGGGTGTGCCAACTGTGAAAGGCTTCAGTTGGAATGTTCCGGCTACGGGCGTTCGGCAATTCGACCCCCCGATACCCATAGGCGGGCGAGGCGAACGTATCGATCTTGTACTGACTGTCGGTTGGGAAGAGTCAAATGCTCTGGTGAACGGCCAGCTTGCGCCAGGTGTCGGGAAAAGCGGTTGCAATGCCAGTATGAAGACAATGTCGAGCCTGTATGGCCGCAGCGCCTCGCAAGCACCGCCAACCCACCTAAGAGCCCAAGTTCCGCACCGCGGGAAGAAACCGAAGCAGAGACTCTGTCTTTGGCATGGTAATTGATGAACCCGTTGTCTTGATTCTGATGGCGGCTGAGGAGTGCAATAGGTTGGCGTCTTTTGACCTCCCTGAGAAAGCCAAGGTGGCAGTCCTCGTCGACAATTACTTCGCCCACGTTCATCCCATTCGTTGTTTCGCATTCCTTCATAGACCCTCATTCTTACGTAGAGTTGATGAAGAACTGGCTTCGGAGTCGGGGCAAACGGCCCTACTATATGTCGTCTGCGCTTTGGGTGCACAGTAAGTGGCTGAGCTGTTTCCTGCACTTCCGGCTAATTCGACTAGGTTTTATGCCTTGGAATGCAATGCAGCTACTCAGAAGCTTTCATCGAAATTCATATTGCGAGCTGGTTGCCGCTGGGCGGAGACGGCATACAGTATGGTCCTAAGGGACTTGGACAAGATATCCATCGACAACCTCATGGCTTCACAACTACTATACGACCAGGCTTTACGAGTGGGCAACTTTGCTCAAGCGTTCATGCTCGGAGGTGTCACTGCACGAATGGCTCAAGCATTGCAAATTAATCTCGAATTTTCCACAGACGTGCTCTGTTTGGAACCTGGCCTTTCTATTTCTGCACGGGAAGCGCGCCGTCGGTTGATGTGGAGTTGTTTCGTGACTGATGCACTTCTCGGAAGCGGAGTTGATCAGCTTATGCTAATTGAAGAAAGAGACATCAGAATACAGCTCCCATGCAATGAGCGACGCTTTCTTCAGGAAGCACCCTGCGTTACACGGACCCTAGATGGGACGGCTCTGGGATTCCTTCGACCCGAAATCATTCCCGTGGATCTAGACGAGAACATGGGAATGATGGCATATTTTATCCAACATATTCGAATTCGAAAACAGGTCCTCCGCTACATAAAGCATCTGGATACGGCTATGTCTCCTTGGCTTCCGAACTCAGAATTTGCCATCCTGGACAAGGCCTGCTGGGAATGGCATGACTCGCTGCCGGAGAACCTACAGTTCACTACGTCAACAATCTACACACGCAAAGCCTCATCTCAGTTGGGCGCGTTGGTGCTTCTTCATTGCTCCCATCATCAGACGTTATGCGATCTATACCGCCTAGGTGCCCCGTCCCTGTTTAAGCTACGCTCTGCTATTGAGTTTCCCCCAGAGCAGAGTGAATTTCTCCAGAAAATGAGATTGGACTTGTACGAGGCAGCGAAGACTCTTGCTACGATTATTGGTGAAGCTGAGCGACACGGTCCGCATATTCTGTCAGATACCTGGCTTCCGACCATTACTTACGACAGCTCTCGCATTATGTTATATTATCTTACTCAGCTCATTGATCCCCGTGAACAAAATAGTAAGGATCTCGTTGTCCAAACGATTCCTTACTTGCAGAACAACATTCGTGCCCTGAAAGCCATGCAACCATTAAATGCAGTCTCGGAGCGTCTGGTACGTTTCCCTCAAAAAAAACATCAAAGCTATTGCTAATGGTCAACAGTCTAATCTTGCAGAAACCATGTTAAGGCTTCTAGGCTCGGAGGCCGAAATAACGAGCCCAGGCAGAAACATCGTCCCTGATGATCCTTATCCTCCGGACCCGGAAGAGGTCGGGAGACAGAGTCCACCAGGAATTCCAGCCCAAAGTGCACCAGACTACGTGTTGAACCCTCTGACCATCTACCGCATGGCGCGCAGAACGATACCGGAACGACATGCCCCAGAGCGTATCGCATCATCGGCTACCAACGGTGCTACACAAATTGACATATCCCCGCCAACGCTGACTGGAGCCGATGAATTGATGCTCTTTACCTCGGATTTAGGCTGGACGTGGCAGCCAGCAGAGACAGCCATAGACTCCGGACTCGAGTCTACGGGACTACATCCCTGGGTAGGCGGGACACACCTACAAAGTGATCAACAAGCTCAAGGCAGTTCTTGGAGGCATCAATTTCCATTTGGCTCATAATAACGTTTAAATATGCACATGAAGGGTTGCTACCACGGATGAGGTTTATTCGGCATCAATGGGGCATTTTGGTGGCTGGTCCTCCACTTGAATACCACCTCTCTTCTTATTGTTGGTGTCAGCGAATGGAGTTTTCCACCCGCCTTCACTCTGCGGCACAGAGAGCCAGAGTCTCATAAGGTGCCTCTGTGGCCGTGAGTTCTCTTCCTCGTCAACTGAACCAGCGGGATAGTCGGTGTACGCAGTGCGCGCATGGAAGACGTGGGGATTATGCAGGAATTGAATGTCCCCTGGCTCAAGAATCATGTGGAGAGATAGCTCTTTACAGGTCCGCTCCAGCACCTCCATGGCGTACTTCTGCTTGTCCGAGAGCGGAGGGATCTGTGCATCAGGCCCAGAGTTGAAACGGGCCAGAGATGTGGCGTTGTTGGGATCAAACTTGGCATATACTCTGGGATTTTCTGAGCCAGTTTCAAGCCACATCACCGCACCCCGGTACCAGGGCTTCTGTCCACTAGATACCTCGCCCTTTCGGTCAAAGTACCAGTTCGGCTCAGCCAATGTCCTCACAACGTCCGGGTGGTCACGCTGTAGCACGTTGTAAACATGGTGTGTCGAGCTGATATCTGACTCGCCACCAGAAAGCGATTTAGCGATGCATAAAAGGCCGACCATGTCTCCAGCGTCCGTGTGGAAGAACTGCCTGCAAGAGCTTAGTTAGAAATCATCCTCAGATATAAACGTCCTACGAGAACCAACCTGGCATTTGTCCGGTAGATGCGGACCTTGAAAGTCTGGGTAGGATCTTCTCCTAGATCCTTGACATGACCTAACACATGGCCACGTCCGTTCTGGCTCACAAAGTACCCCAGATATGTCCCCAGGCCCATATAGGCAACAGCCGACTTGTGCAGACCCCATTTTTTGACAGGCAGGTTTCTGAAACGGAAGAACCCCTTCCCATTCAGCAGGTCCTCACGCAATGCATCCATCCTAGCCGAGAGAACAGGCAGGGGGAAAAGAGCCCTGGTAATCCCAGTCAAAGGAGTATCAGCCTCAATAAAGCGGTCTGCGGCAGCACTGATCTCAGCGACTTCGTCATCTGTGAAGGAATGGGTCCAGGTCTCGGGGTTATCCCGATATTCAGCGGCATTCCAGACGCTTGGCCCAGCGATTTCTTTGGGGAAGTCATCGTATGGACGGACGAGTGACCAGTCTGGTTCATGCTGCCCGGAGGTCTTTAGGCCGTCGGGGAACAAGGACAGAGGTACGGGTTGAGTTGTGGTAATGGTAGATGACATCTTTGCGGATACTCAAGAATAATATTGTAGGAAAGCAAGCACATTACTTCAAGTTCTAGTCTTGAGGGGCATTGGAGAGGCATTTATACCACTGTTGGCTGGATCACTTCGCTATCGGCTGGATCGTCGGTTGGCGAAATGAATCACTGTTTGTTCCGACGATGATGAATATAACCGACGGTCCAAGTGATTCCCCACATTTGTATTTCAGGAACAGCAAGTATGAGCTCGACGCACGGTTCATGAGAACAAAATTAAGATGTATGCAACAGTGTCATCATTTAAAAAAGGTTTTTTATTCTCCTCGGAATATGCACGGCCCCCCGAGTCTCACTGTTATTTCTGGTTACTGCTTGCTGCCGGGCGAAATAAGCGACGTCGCTTGCGATCGGTGCATGGTCCGTCACGTCATTCAGGCTAAAATACAGCAATCTGCTTCATCATCATTATCAGCACCAGCAGTCCTTCTAATGTGTCCTTGATTACGAGACAAGAACTTGAATATGTGTACGGTGGGGCTTGGGTATTAGATTGCACTTGCTCTGACAAGCTGCGTCCTTTCGTTGCGTACATCTTCTATACCCCCCTTCCTGTACCTTCTATTGAATATTATACATTTCTAATGCCTCAGCCGGTACCCTTCTCCGCAACCACTCAACAAACGGAACAAGCTCATTATTCCACTGAGGGTATTTCGTTCTATGGGACTCAACCTCCGGAAGCAGATCCAAAGCAAGATGGAGCAGCGGATCCCGAACTAGCTCCTGAATCCACCCCGGTAACCCATTATAGATATCCTCTGCCCAGCGATAAATGAGGAAATGCCCGCCTCCGGTCCTGAGATTCCGCTCCTTCATTAGCTCCTCGTATACCGGCGTCATGAAGGAATCTATGGTGATGTAGTGCAGGAGTAAAGCGCGCGAGACATGATTGCCCGGCGCAATGAAGGTTAGAAACTCAACATTGTCCATGCTCGCCCAGTCAGAATAGACTACCACGAGCTGCATGAATGCGTGGCGGTGGGAGAGGAGTAGCGATTCGTACATCGTCCGCAGCGACTTATAGAATGTGATATGGGCTGATATCTCTAGGAGCGGTTGCAGTTTGTCTAGGGATGCGATACAAGTCGCTACTGTGTCCTGGTCATGTATGTGCTGCATTTCCCACGAGAGCCAGGAGGTGATCATTTGAGACATATGCTCTTGGGATTGGATGGTGAAGAGCTGGCTTTCTCGGCTTTTTTGGAAGTACCAGTTTGTTACGAGACCGCATCCGCGCACCATGACGGCGAAGTCGACGACGCCGTCGCTCATGTGGTGGGCTTGGAAGATAAGTATGTAACATGTTGCTAATGCGCCGTCCATTTCTAGCACTGTGCACTCGTCGCCTTTGGCGAGGATGGTGCTGAGGGATTTGAGGGCTTTACCGCGGTAGGCTATGGCGGCGGGGGCATATTGGTGCCCGCGGGGGGTGATTAATGAGCAATGCGAGGCTCCGAGGGAGAGCATTGCGTGGAGGAGGTGGGAGCACTGTATAGCATGATCAGTGAGTACCAGTTTAAAGGTCAGGTGGTAGGTACATCGTGAGCTAAGGCGGGTATCGTAGATAGCCAGGTTGCCTCGTCTCCAAATGGGAGATGCGGTCGTGCATCGACGAGGAAATGATGCCAAAAGCGTAGGTCATCACCGGTGAATGCAGTTGTAGATATTTGAGAAGAAGCTGAGAGAGCTGGGGATGAGTATCCGTTGCTCGGTGACGCTGAGGTTGACTGTTTCTGAGTGTTTGTTCGATCAGCCACCACCAGTCCCCTTCGGAGGTCCTCTGTTGGATAGACGCAGTCTAGGTCTTTGTGTATACAGTTCGCGCATGCTGGTTTTGTTTCCGGACACTGTTACTTCGTATTAGCTTGAAGCTGATTTGGGCCATTTAAAGTCTTCTCCTGCCTTGATCCTTCGACTCTTGCAATTATAACATCCCCGGCGGGACTTCGTATGCGCTCGTTTCACGCGGGTTGTCCGAGGGTGTGGGGATGAAGCTTTTGATCTAATATCGACTGGTGTCGTCGGTGCCGTCCTCATAAGCAGACCTTGGCTAGCGAGATGAAGCTGGGAATAGCTGACTGAAGGAGGGATGAGGAAGTCCGGCGGGATGTACTGCGAGGACTCAATCTCCATGTTTGTCATCTCCGGCTGATGGTTAAACTCTCTAGTAATGAAAAAATCAGAACCGAGTGCTTGAAAGGCGAAGGGACGTCGCTTGGTGAACTGTGGTTTATGATCTGGACCCTGGCGAGGCAGCAGCTTTCTTCGGCGAATACGAGCACAGCCCCTTCCACCACCGATCTGGTCGAGGGTCAGATCTTCGTCGAATGGAACCATCAGTGAAAGCTGATCGGGCCGGAATAAAGTACAAAATACCTGTTATAATTCTTATTATCTTGGTCATTTTCGTGGTGATCGCGACAGCTGGGCACAGGCCCACCAATGTTTCTTCACTTCTTTGGATCCCCTGTTGCTTTTGAGGTCCGCGCTATCCATGGCCACCCTCAGCGCGAAAGCGTGATGATAAACTCATCATTAACCATAATGATGGATGGATGGGTTTCCGTGGTAAAATAGTGCGAAGATGAGCGAGCCGAGTGTTGTAGCAGGAGCGACAGACAACCTCTCTACGTGATGGAGAGCCTCTACAAAGTTGGGAAATTCAGCATGAAGTGCTTTATCAGGAGTATTCACAGTGCACAACTTGGGTAAAAGACTGACAAGTAATACGAGAAGTTGATGCTACACAACGGTTCTGCAGCATCAGCCTGCTGACACCAAGAAGCCTTCAATGGCTGCTCTTGATTAGTCGGTGCTAACCTCAAGGTATTGCAAGCGCATTGAAACATGCATATTCCCATTTGATTGCACACGCCCTAGAGTCGTCACCAAGGCAAGATCCAGAATGCGGGGAGTTGAAGCGGAGAGCTCCCCGCAGCATCCACCATATTTCTAACTCTCCCCATACTTTGGTAGCTTCCTACTATCAAAAGCCGGGCTTTACCCTCACATAGGAGCAAATAATCAATTTTTCTATATTGAATCGACCATGACCACCTCAACACCATATCCCTTCCACTTCCCCCCACCCCCGAAAGTGACGTCAACCCCTAACACCCGCGGGGCAATCCCCTCCCTCCAAACCTCGCGCCTCCGTAGCCTCATGCTCGAAGCCCATGCCAACCGGACCAAAATCCTCGCGTTCCCATGTAGCTACGATGGGCTCTCCTCGCGGCTCATTGAAGAAGCCGGGTTCCCGATGCTATTCCTCTCCGGGTTCGCGGTGTCCAGTTCTTATGGCCTCCCGGATACAGGGTACATCGCCATGGCAGAGATGTGCGAGAAGATTCTGGAGACAGTGAGGGTAACGAGCTTGCCCGTGATGGTGGATGGGGATACAGGGTATGGGAGTGCGATGAATGTGAAGAGGACGGTGGAGGCGTTTGCGGCGGCCGGTGCGGCGGGGGTTATGATTGAGGATCAGACGTGGCCGAAGAGTTGTTTTCCCTGTCTGTCCTTTAGTTGGAAGCTGTTTTTCTTTAAGTATAAGCGGCTAACGAGAGTGCAATTGTGTCTAGGATGCGGTCATACGAAGGGCAAATCGGTTGTCGCTCGCGGCGAAGCGTACGCTCGGATTCAGGCGGCCTGTGATGCACGAGACGAGGGACGGGATATCTTCATACTTGCTCGAACGGACGCATTGATTAATGAGTGGGATGAGGCTATGGCTCGGGCTCGTGAGTTTAAACGGATCGGAGCTGATGCGGTGTTTGTAGAGGCCTTGCCTGATAGGGACGCTATGAAGCGGTGCGTGGAGGAACTGGACATGCCGATGCTGGCGAATATTATTGAGGGAGGGCTGACGGAGAACCTCTCTGCGAAGGAATTGGCCAGCTTGGGTTTCGCGGCGGTTGCTTATCCGTGGACGCTTGTTGCTGCGAAGCTGAAGGCCATTCGCGACGCTTTGGAGGGGCTGAAGAGGAGCATGGTCGAGGGAGGGCCGCCGCCGATGATACTGGGCTACCCGGAGGTGTGTGAGGGCGTTGGATTTAATCGATACTGGGTAAGTGAAGTCTTCTAAGGTACCTGGAAAGTATTTGAGGTTGTGCTGACGACTCAGGAACGTGAAACACGGTATGAGTATGACGATGAGGGGTTGCTTATGGACAGAGGTAAGGGGGCCTCGGTTCATCAAAGGTAGGCACGTACTCCGTACTCCGACTAGAGAGACTAGAGTAAATAATACTCGCATCTAGCCCTATTGTTCCTGATTACTGTGGAGCTTGTGATGGAGGGCAGTAAAATGGCACATGGCGGTGATATCATTGCTTGGCCGATCGTGAAGAGCAACAACCCCCCAGACTTTTACATCCCCTCACCACCACTTTCAACCCCATTACCTCGAAATATCCAAATGAAAAGCAAGGCAAAATGCCCCAAAAACTCTTCGTCTTGATCTACAAAGGCGACCCCCTCGACTACTCCGAATACCGCCACACCGCACTATACTTCCACTTCGCCTCGTCGGACCGCAGCATTATGCACATCGTCGGCTGCCCAGGCCTCTTCCGCTTCGTGAACAACATGAACACCGACCCGGCCACAGTAGGGAGCCTCGCTAGGGTCGTCCCAGTCGCCGAGATCCCGACCTCGATCGGCCAAGACTCAATATGCGAGACGGTGACACGGACGCCGATCCGCAATGGACGGCTGGATTTGGACTGGAACTGCCAGAATTGGGTTGGGGATGCACTGGCCAGGTTAGTTGACCGGGGGTGGATTGCCGTTGAGCAGCGCGGGGATGCAATCGATAAGATGGTCGATGCTTGTTTGGAGGCGAGCGATGATTGTGCTTGATTTTGTCTGGATTTTTACGATTCCCGCCCGACAAAATGTGACAAACGGGCGTGTTTAGTCTGGTTTTATTGGCATTGTGATTCGGCAGATTCTCGGATATAAGCTTCCTTCCCCACTGCCCAGGTGCTATATGTCCGAGGTATATATCCGCAATGCTTTTTCAGCAACGGGGGGGTTTCCGCTGCTTGCTAGCCGTCGATTGGGTAAGGATGATATACTTAGTAAGTATGTGCAGAATATTCCGTCTGGATTTGATACTTTAACTAATACATAAGAAAGTTAACTAACTTATCCGTCATGTTCTTATCAATCTTCAACCTGTGGACCTGCCGAAAATAATTTTTAAAGCGCGATCTCCCCCCTGCATCTAAAAACCAACATCTGCGCAATTGAGTAGCCATGGACGAAGAAAGAGGGAAGAACGAGCTGGAGCTCGTGAAAACGAACCAGTCCATTGCTGATACATTCTCGCTTCCCCGCGAAATTACTTTCGTTATCATAGTATGCATGTCCCAGTTCATCACGCAGGCGAATATCGGCATCTGCTTGTCGCCGCTGGATATCGTCGGCGCGGACTTTGGCCTCAGCAATGGACCTGAACTGGCATGGTTTCTGGCCGGATATTCACTTACAGTCGGCACCTTTATCCTTGTATTCGGACGCTGCGGCGACCTATTCGGATACCGCCGCATGTATGTCATTGGGTTCCTCTGGTTGTCCCTTTGGTCGCTTGTTGCTGGGGTCAGTGTGTATTCAAACCATATCCTCTTTATCTTCGCGCGTGTCTTGCAGGGCTTAGGGCCTGCGATGCTCCTCCCTAACGGACTGGCCATCCTCGGCGCGACATACGCCCCCGGGAAAAAGAAGGATATGATCTTCGCATTGTTCGGCGCAACGGCGCCCAACGGCGCCATTGTCGGCGCTGTCTTCGCCGCGATATTCTCCGAATTTGCCTGGTGGCCGTGGACATACTGGTCCATGTCGATAATCTCCGTCGTCTGCGCGGGCATCGGATACCTCGTCATCGCGCCCATCCGACACTCCCAGCCAGAGGATAACCTCTTCGTGAGCCTCGACATCCCTGGCGCATTCACAGGCATCACCGGTCTCGTCCTGGTAAACATCGCCTGGAACCAAGCGCCCGCTGTCACCTGGGCAGAACCATACGTGATCATCCTCCTCATCCTAGGCGTCCTCTTCCTAGGGGCCTTCTTCGTCATCGAATTCCGCTACGCAAAACACCCCCTCATCCCCTTCCACGCCTTCTCAACCGACGTCTCCTTCGTCCTTGCCTGCGTCGCAACAGGATGGGGCTGCTTCGGAACCTGGATCTTCTACAGCTGGCGCTTCCTTCTCGACGCCCGCGGCGTCTCCCCCCTCCTCGCTTCAGCTCAGTTTACCCCGCCTGCAATCTCAGGTCTCATAGCCGCCGTTGTAACAGGTTTCCTGATCTCCCGCATCCGTCCACCCCTGATCATGTGCATGTCCCTGTCCGCGTTCACTGTCGGGACAGTCCTCATCACCATCGCTCCCGTCCACCAAACATACTGGGCGCTCACATTCGTTTCCCTTGTCGTCATCCCCTGGGGAATGGATATGTCTTTCCCTGCTGCGACGCTGATGCTCTCGAATGCGGTGCCGCGTGAGCACCAGGGCCTAGCGGCGTCGCTGGTTACCACTGTTGTGAACTATAGCATCAGTTTGAGTTTGGGATTTGCAGGGACCATTGAGAGTCAGGTTGTTCATGGGGATTCCCACGAGGAGAGGCTGAAGGGGTATCGGTCGGCGTTGTATTTTGCCATTGGATTGGGGGGGTTGGGGTTGGGGATTAGTGTACTCTATACGGTGAGGAGTTATATGAAAAGTTCAAACCAGGCGTCGTAAGTAGGTGGATGTCATTGGATATGCACTTGTTGAGGGTAGTAAATAGGGAGACGGGAGGAACCTAGAAATATTGCAGATATATATCTAGATATCAATAGACTTCTACAAGATGGTATACATAATGAATGATTATTTTTTTTTTTTATTACCAAATATCATGTCTATCTTGCCGTTTCAAGCTCCCTGTTTTGGTCTCGCTTGCCTCTTTGGCTGTGTTCCCACCCCAACACCTTCGTCTCTGTAACCCCCCTGCTAACTGACCCTTCATCCTCATATCACGCAGTGACACTCGAAATTCAGTTATTCACCTGGAACGGAGCCACAAAGTTCCCTCGCTGCTGCTGCGGCTTCCAGACCAGCCCTAACCTCCAGATACACATCCCCTCGGCACAGACAGACATATATGACCCGGCACCGGCCAAACAGGGACAAGGGGAACCGGATGCTTAAGAGTAACATCCACCCCAGCGTCAAGAAGAAGCAAATGCACAATCTCAGCATGGCCCAAACTCCATAGCGAGCTGTACAACCCTCCCGCAAGAGAAACAGAAAACAGGCCGGGATGATCGGGTCCTCTGTTTCAAATTGGTAGTTGCGGAGCGGTCGCCCGCGTCCACTTAGATCATGATAGGCGGTATTTGGATCTGCGCTGTGTGCGAGCAGGATCTGGACTAGGGCTTTGTTGCCTAGTCTTGCTGCTCGGACGAGTGGGGGCGTCATGTGTTTTGCTTGGAGCTTTGATCCTGCGTCGACATATGAGTCGTAGTCGTAATGAGGTGATGTATCCGGAGGGAGAGGGTAGTCGGAGTCTTGGAAGTTGCAGATGTTGTGGGTGACGGCTGAGGTGTCTTGCTGTTCTACTGCGAGAGCGAGGGGGGTAGACCAATCAACATCTCGTAGAGAATAACCCCCAGAGTCCACAAATACAAAGCCCGGGAGGTTTGTCCGTGATCGAGAACGGTCTCAGGGGCAGGATAGTCGGTCGTGCCGGGAACAACGTGATCTTTATCCTCAATTGCTGTCTCCTGCAAAGATAAATTCAATCCAAAAAGACTAGGATCACACACACTGATATGACCAGAGGGAATCTAACATGATCTGCTCTGGGGTCAAAGACGCAAGAATGATATGTTTGCCATGTAGGTATGCAAGTGCGCAGACCAACTCTGCTGCGTAGACCATAGCCTTGTCAATGTGGAACCGCCGCCCCCCTTGCAAGTGGTGAAAAAAATACCCACCGCGAGCTAGAGGTGAAAGGAGCTTCATTCTGCTGTTGAGCGAAGTCGAACGCAAATTTGAGCGGTGCGATGAATGGATGTTGAATAACCGAGGGCAGCTTGAGGCTGGGTGAAATATCAATGTTAATGTCACTGTCAATATCAATGTCCGAACTACGAAGAATGGCTCTTTCGCCAGCCCTAGTGCCCAAGGCCTTCATCTTGTAGCTTTGGCCCGTATCTCTTCTTTTGACATCATAGGCGATATCAGTAGCACGAGAGCTACTCTCGTCGCGCACCTCCCACACTTCCCACGTCAACAAAAGCGGCACCTCGTTCATCTCTGTAAAACAAGCCTCGACTTGCACCTTCCCAGTACGGTACCACCCTGGACATCTACCCAGTCTGTAAGACGGACCACAAAAGTGTCCAGTCACCGGGGTTCCAGGAACGGGTTTAGGCTGATCTGTTCAAGGGATACTGGCTTGATGCGCATACATGAACGGATTGTTTGACGAGACGTCATACCTGCGATCCCTAGCGAAAAGGAACAGTGTGACCTGGCAAGACACCGAAGAAGAGACGTCAAACTTCAACGGCCACCGCCACGCTACAGGACTGACCATGGCATCGTCGTCATCTTAAACGCCCATCGCCTCGGTGGAGGCCTGACAGCCGTCATATTCAACTACCGCATACGGTAGCTATCGATTGCGCACCTTCTCATCTGCAAAGGTTCTCGGTGATTCCGGTGGTCCGGAATAGCCCAGCTCTGGGTTATATGGTAGGCTGTGGCCCTGACTGTCAGGGTTCCAGGCCCGGGAGTCGGCCTGCCGACATTGAATTGTGCAGTGCTGTGGTTTTGATGAGAGGACGAGAAAAAAAGGACCAAGTGAAGGGCACATCATGTGACGTGGCCCCTCACCGGCGTTTGATGGCTTGTTGGGCTACATAATACTAGGCTACCTAAATAGTGGTGAATATTCCCGTCTAGATATTGTTGAAGGGCCCAATTAATCGGACAGGGCGTTCCCGACCGCTAATGGCAGGATATGCGGAGTATTTAAGTTGAGCTGCCCTGTCCCTCCAGCCTTCCGTTTTCTCCTCGCAAATACAACATCCCACAACCTCCCGGACAGCCAAGGTGCCATCAAGGTCCCCGCCGAGATCAACTGATATAGTGAGAGATGCTTTGACCCACGCGTCACAAACATCCTCCAAACTCTACAGCAGTTTGGTGCACTTGGCGAGCCTGTGGTAGGGGATACACAAAGCTTGCTTGGATGTGGTGTTTGGTCTGCAGTGAGGATGACGCTATTCCAAGTACTTCGATCAAGTCGTCGTTTCATATAATGGTTATTGTTTGCTGAGCACCCAGGTAATCAGCCCATGGCCACACTTGATCCGAAGTCTGAACAGCTACAGTCAGCTATCCTGGAGTACTTAGTCGTCATCGTGGCCCTTTGCCATTACATCCTGAAGATGAGTCGAAATCTGCTACACATCGAATATGCCCAGCATATTTTCCGATATCTATCACCTGATTCCCTCCAAGGCTGGGGCGGCCGATAGGACGTATCAGATGAGACTGCTGGAGTTGGTTGTGGCCACCCGTCGCCCACTCACTAGAGAGGGAACGACGGAAGCCCTCAGCGCTATCCCCAGTTGTGTTGTCTGGGAGCCTGAAAGGCTTCTGCATGATATTGATTCTCTCACCTTGAACGCACGCACGAACAACTGGACTAGATCGTGATTACATATCTCAACTACGACACTTTTTCGAACCAAGTGTTCTTACCCCAGGCTCCACAGATTAGCGTGACGGAGATAACATCTGCTGCAATTGGCACTGCAGCAAAAACCGTTGGACGAGGCCAATCCCAAAGGATTGCCCTGAAGCTTCTATGGATCAGAAAAGGGACGGATAGAGACATCGGCCAAGACCTTCCCTGGGAACCATGGGAGAGAGTCGCAATAATAAAGCAACAGATCCTTTCGCATTCTACCGCTACACCAGTGCCTTCTGGCAAGATCATGTATGAAGCCTTGACCCTAAGAACCCGGGAACCCGGGACTATCTGACCCGGCCATTGGATTCTGATTTATTCGATCCAAATACCACCGACCTACATGGACGGACAATACTGAGGTTGGTATCATCACAGCTTTCCTACATGGTGAACTTGATGAAACTATCTCCATGGAGTGTTCAGAAGGTTACGAAAATGAAGGCTATGTCTTGAAGCTTTTAAAAGCCCTCTATGGTCTTAATATTCAATCCTTCCGGTATGTCAACTACAAAACCTCGGAAAGCAGCGACAAGCGCGAAAAATGTAAAACCCCCGGATGCAGGGGTTCAGGACATCCAGCCGAAACGTTTGTTTTGCACCCAGAACTCAAACAAGAATGGCTCAAACTTCGTGAGCAGGAACATGCGAAGAAACGAGGCGAAGGAAACAAACAGTCCACTGTGCGAAACGTCTCTCTCGCGATGATAACCGACCACGAAGCAATCGAAGCAGAAATCCAGCTGGGACTAGCAGCAGAAACTCTTGACTCGGGCAAAATCCTTAATCTATCAAATGCTGCAGAACGCGGAAACTTTGATCTAGTTGACATCCTGCTAAAACTTGGTTTGTTTGACCACGACGAGACCCTCAAAATGACGCAGCTTATCCAAACGGTAGGAACCAGTTCGGAAGGACGCCACTTTTGCTGGCTACTGTGAACAGAAATGCTCCTATGGTCGAGCTGTTTCCCACTTCTCCTATCATTGAGCCTAGTTTGCGAGATAACACTGGCCAGTCACGACTTTCAAAACACTGGCAGCGAATCGCAATATCATTCATGATTTACCCGACAACGGTGGAAAATCATCCCTCTGGGTTGCCGCTGCTGAAGGCCGTCTTCAATATATCGTGGAGCAATTGTTGCCTTTGGCCAACGTCGACGCAAATCGTCAAAACTCAAGCGGCACCACACCCTTATGGATAGCAGCCAGCCATGGCCATTGAAAGCTTGTTAAGACGTTGATTCGCTCCCAGAAGGCTGCTGTGAACCTGAGAACCACACAAAATCGGACACCACTCTAGAAAACTGCTTCGGAAGGGCATGAAGATGTCAAGGTCCTCGCAACTACCAAATATATCCATCTCAATCGCCAGAATGGAGAAGGGGCTAGTCCGCTATAGATCGCCGAGAAGAATCGTGACCCAACTATCATATAGATTCTACGGGCAAGGGATTCATGAATGTTATTTGTGGTAACTTAATATTGAAATTTCCACTCAGCCAAAAGGGTCAACTCTCCCTGGAAAGCTTTATATTTATTTATATTCTGACCGTAGATTATGTACCTAGTATTGCTGAAGTGGCCTCACTTCGCAGGAGCAAGCTCGAATACATAGTTTCAACGACAGCACTGGATATTTATTCTCACACACACATACATACTAAATAAAGTCATCTGAGTAGTGTTAAGGAGGGAACTCAAGATTATCGGTCTTGTCTTTCCAGTATTCTGCTTTCTGTAGCTTCCACCTCTCCCGTCAATATTACTGACAGCTAAGGTCCCAACAGCTACCTCCATTTCTATCAATATCCAATTAGGGAAGCAGTCAATAAAATCAGTTTTCGATGATTTCTTTTGTACTCCTAGGAGGATTCCTTGATATCTTGAAAATCGTCCGTCCGGGAATGGCTTCCGACACCCTATCGGACTGAAGGCCACCTGAAGACCACCTGGATTACGCATGCAAAGCATATAAATAGCATGCGAAACCATCATATTGGACGAGGGAACTAATCCGTGAACCTACTTAACTAACAGTGAAATTGCCACTGAGTCAAATAGGGCCAACTCTCCTTGGGGAGCTTCATCTTCTTCCCCCATATTTCGATTATCACCAGCACATCCATGCTGACCTGCTGTCCTCTCCATTGACCACCACAAAACTCAAGTTACTTAAAAGCAACGCAAAGTCGACTAACTTGTGCCGCATTGATACAGTACAAGCGCTCAAGACAGCGCTATTCGATTCCGTCACATCGAACGTGACACTCGAACCCGACATGCCTCAGCAGATGAGGCTAACTGGGATTACCGACCTCCCGCAAGAGCTGCATGATCAAGTAAGGTTATTTGGGATGAAAATGATGCTTGCCGATCTGTCAGCTAATCAATCAGATCATAAGGGATGTTGTTGACAACCAAGTGGACTGGGCTGGCAGCCGCACTCTAAGAATTTTGCGCCAGATCAACCAAGCTTTCTACTGGAGCGCTAGCCGGTTGCTCTTCTGAAGCATCAACTTGAAGTTCAGAGACAATGGTCTTTGGATCTCCCGTGAATTCGAGATGTTTTCGCTCAGTAAAAATCGTCGATTTGTGCAGAATGTGGTGATTACCGGTTTGAACGGTCATGATCCGTCGAAGGTTGCAGAGTTCAAAACCCGGATCCAAGCAATACCAAGGATACTGGGCAGATTCCCTAGATTGAGACATCTCAGTATAGAGTTCCGTGGGTTTGAGTCCAAGGGAGAACATGTCGTCGCGGCGGACGCGGCCCTTGCAGTCGTGTGGTGGGAAACCCTCCAGTCCTGCCCAGCCCAGCTGGAGAGCCTATGCGTGCTCCAACGATGTGTTCCATTCCCGCCGACCTTAGTTGAGAAAGTAGACTCGAGTCGTGTGATGCCGTTCCTACGGTGCTTTGACTTCAGCGATAGAATTTACGACCGCCGTCCAGGGAATACCGGGATCTTTCAGGTTTTGCGGCAAGCGAAAAGCCTAGAAAGACTGAGACTGCGGAGTATGGGCCTAATACAAAGCAAATCCCTGGAGCTGATTCCTCATTGTGTCCCTTTGCGACGACTAGAGCTCACTTGGACTGTGTACCGGGCTGCTGATCTGCTCCCTATCCGGAATTGGATGAATGTACTGGAAAATATTGCATTTGTGATGATCCATATTAGCGAGGGAACATGGGAGGAAGTCTACAATATTATCCGCTGCTTTCGCTCGCTAACCAAGCTACAATTGTCCAATTGCGGATATACGGGTGGTCTGGCAGCAGTTCCATTCGATGGAGCTCAACGAAGTCTGGATGAAACTGCATACAAACAATGCCTTGACCAAGTCAGCCGGAACAGGGAGTGGCTGGGCCGCCAGGGACCACAGAGTCTTGATAGAGACTATCCCGGCTTTGAGCACGGAGATCGACATGTGCGGTTAACAACCGCTTAAAGGATGGGGATAGCGCAAGGTATGCGCAATGGCTTGATCCCACGCCGGCTCAGGATATCCGAAGACAGTATTTCTTATACAGGACCTTTTTTTTTTTTTTTTTTCTATTTTTATTTTTTGTATAAATCGGCTTGTGGGAAGCAACAGCAACAGTTTTCTCTTTAACTCTGGCTCGATTGTATTCACAGGAACCGCTACTAATGGTATTTCTTCCCCTACGCAATATTGACTACTAGACGCATGGCAAGCTGATAATTGCTTGACCACGCGGCAAAGTTTAAGTCATCAGCTAAACTTTTGGGAAGCCTTGCATCCACGTAATCATGTCGTTTTGCGGAGATAGAAGCCGATTTCTGCTTACAACTATAACTACTGTTATCATCCAGGGAGAGGACGTAGCTATCTCTGTTAATTTGCACACGTTAAAACACCTCAATAATCTAAGACAAAATGCAATCCTACTCATCAAACCAAATGTCTATCGTAAAACTGCAATACCCTCGTCCACAGATCAATCAAATGCTTCCGATCCCGGATAACATGTCTCTCCTTAGGATACAGGATCATCTGAACGGGCCCATTCCATCTCTGCTTGTCCCGCCAGAATGCCAACGGCACAGATACAGGAACCTGGTCATCATCGCGTCCATGGAGGATAAGAAGCGGTGTTTTCCTTTTCTCCGCCTCACTCTTGACATCTGACCCCTCAGATGGAGACGCAGCACGGCTGCTGCCCCCGTCTCCAGATAAACTAGTAGAAGTAGGTATATCCGGCGCTGGCCAGAAGGGATCACTATTCGCGTTAACAAAATCCCAATCAACAACTCCGCCGCCGCAAACGACAGCTCGGAAACTGAACTCGTTCCGGATAACTGCGAGAGAGGATAGGAAGCCGCCGGCTGACCACCCGCTGATTATGACGCGGGACTCGTCGACTAGGTTCTGCGATACGGCCTTTTTGAGAATCGCTATGACGTCTGCGTAGCGCTCGCCGATTCCGCCGGTTGTGGGGCGGATATTCGGACTTAGCACTGTGTATCCGGCTGCTGTTAGATGCGCGACGTCGAGATGCGGGCCCATGGAGAAGGAGGGGAGGGTTGGGTGGCTTTGAAGTAGGACTACTGTTGGCGGGAGACGTCTGGTTATGGTCACTGGCTTTGGGGTGAATAGCCACCCGTCGCATTCCCATCCGTCTGCGCCGGTTGTTGAGAGGCGTTTTGAGCGGAAGCCGTCGAAGCTGGAGTTGTGGGATGAGAGCTTCACGAGTCCGTGTCCGGTCACGGACCATACTTCGTTCGCGACTTGGGGGCTACTCCGTGCGATGGCGAGGGTGAAATCATCCGAGTTGGGTTTGCGGAATGCGTCAAACGAGGTGATTTCGTACTCAGATTGGAAGAAGCTCGGGAATGGCCAGGATATGCTCTCTACTGCCAACGCGTGTGCAGCTTCATGGTTAGGGTTTTGAATACGGGCGACGACGGAGCCCTGTGCGCGGTGGAGGGAGATGGCTTCTCCGTCCCAGCCGAAGTAGCTTCCATACTGCTTTGATCGGATGCGTGCTTCGTAGACTGAAAGCTGGGTGTAGGGGGGTGTGGGACGAGCGATGAAGTGGAGTTTGTCTGGCTGCGTCCAGACCAGCGATGTAATGGGACCTTTCGTGTTGATGAAGGTCCTTCTTGACCCACTGTCGACTGAAACAATATCGATCTTGTTGCTGCTGCTGAATTGAGACTCGGCGTCTGCGTCTGACACTGTATAGGCGACCTCCAGCGAGACCGGATTCCATGAGAACAGATCCACGTTCTGATCTGCTGGTGTCAATGTCCGAATCGTCCTTCTCTCGATATCAACAATTCGCAGACGCTGGTTGCTGCTTCCTGCTTCGTCTCCCCCAAAAACCACCGGATCGTCCTCGCCTCTATCCTCCTTCTCTTCCTGACCATCCCCATCGGCACTGGCGAAAGCAATAAACCTCCCATCACCACTCCATTCAAACCCCTTTATCCCCCGATCACCCTCCGTGACCGGATACGCCTCTCCAAACGCCCCAATCGCCAACAAATAAAGCACCCCTTCTCTCCCCCTCCCCTCCCTATTCGACAGAAACGCAATATACCGCCCATCAGGCGACCAGCTGGGCTCCTCGTCCCTGAACAGCCCGGATGTAATCTGGCGAGCCGAATGATCAACTCCAACATCAGCGATCCAGAGCGACGATACGGGGTTCTTATCCTTCTGCGAGAAGGAGTCCAGCGCGTATACGACCTTCGAGCCGTCGGGGGAAATGTGCACGTCTTTGGGGAGTTTGAGATCGGCTAGGGCCGATAGGGCGGCGGCTGTTTGACGGGGGTTTGGTATTGAGGGCATTTTGAGTGTAAACTAATAGTACAAATACAGGATTAAGAGGTACGATCGAGGTTCCAATTCATATTCATGGAGGAGATACGAGGTCTTTATGTGCACGTGCGGGGTGAGATTGCGTGAGATGACACCATCATTTGGCGTTCGTGATGCCTGCATAGCGCTGCGATTCGTGATTGGAGTTACAGAGGAACTACTGAAAAGTTAGTTTAGAGATCAGATGGATGGAATGCATACGGTGTATAGTACAGTCGTTCTCGAAATCGCCTTCACCAACAAACATCTGACATTGTTGCTCACTACCAGGACCTTGGTGCGAGTGGTTTATTGAGCCACCAGCACTCAAATGAGGACCTCTGAATGTTTCCTGCTGTGCGATACAACCCCTTGAATTTATCTCATGACCAAGCGCTCACGCAATATCTACTTTATACCAACTTATAAAAAAAATATTTATCACTTATGAGTTTTATGTACTATGTACTGTCATATTATACACCTGATTCCTGGAACTTAGAGCGTGACATGGCTATGCTCACAAATCTAAGGATTGTAGGCCTGATTTTCGATAAAAATGCAAAAGCTACTATCAGCGCAAGATTCTACGCAGTATATCTCTGTTTTGTAGGTGTTCTGTTAAGTGGCCTTCGAGGATGTTTAGCGCAATGCGGGTGCTGCCAGGATGTCAGCGTGTATGTGATCAGGGGTGTTTTATTTAGCACGATGTCTAGCGAGAGCCTGCAGACTATTTGCTACACTATGTGTCTTTGAATGGTCAGGACCCAGTGTCTTCTCATAGCCTGCCAGTGCTCGCTGATACATCTCCTCTGCCTCCTTATACTTGCCCTGGCTAGCAAGTACTGAACCAAGCTCTCTGATACTAGCAAGAGTATCCGGCTGCTCAGGGCCAAGGACTTTCTTATGACCTTGAAGTACCTGTTGGTATATGGCCTCTGCCTCCTTATACTTGCCCTGGCCAGCAAGTACTGAACCAAGCTCTCTGATACTAGTAAGAGTATCAGGGTTCTCTGGCCCTAGCACCTTCTCTAACCCTTCCAAATCCTGTTGGTGCATTACTTCCGCCTTTTTGTACTTGCTCTGTATGTCAAGAACTAAATCAAGGCTGCTGACGCTGGCGAGTGGGGATGGCTCCTGAAGAAACTCCTGGTTCCCAATGTCATTCAAGAACGTATTCAACATATCTTTTTCAACATTCTGATTTTTCACGAACTCTCGTATCTTTTCTTCTGTCAGCTGACTGTTTCCTGTTGTCTCTGCACCAGAAATCGTCGCAGATGACTCTTCTAGGTCCCTCTGCTCAGATGACATCGTAGATCTCGATCGCTCACTTTCTGTACTGACTGATCTTCCTGTATCAAAATATGGATGTTCTTTGTAGTAGTCATCGTGCAAATTGTCATCAGGCTCATCCTCCACCGCTGCCCATGGTAAAGACCTGAGGGAGAAAGAATGAAGATGCTCAGCAGTATGGTTCAAGACGGTGCCTGAATCTTGATCTCCAAAGCCACACAGGGGGCAGGAGTGGATTGACACCGAATTTTTTCGCTGCCAGGCAGAGATCAACATAGGGATTTGCTCGCGTTTGATACCCCCCGAATGTGTTTCCTTGAGGTGTTCAATAAATGATGCTTTCTCGCGGAATATTGGACGCGTGCTCGAATCATTGCAGGCTATGCACGTCCAGTTGGGAATGCCTCCATGATCCGTGCACATGTGCGACAGCCAGAGATTCTTGGTGTTGTAAAGGCTTCCGGGGTGAGGGCAATCCTCTAGGATACATGTAAAGGGAACAATATCTCTCGAAAGATGTTTCTTAAATTACTATATGATTAGTCATGATTGTAAAGCTCAAGGTAGTTAACGTATTTCCCGGGTGATCCGTGGTTCCCGGGTGATCCGTAATTCTCCCTTCAAAATCCATGCTTGCTCAACTTCAAAGTACTGTACAACAACCAAAAGTGATTTAAATTCAATAGACTAAAAGCCAAAACGAGTAGGACAGCTGGTTCTTTTATGCCCCTGAATATTACATTCTGAACATCTTGGTGGAGCACGTTTAGGTACACCTAAACTTTAAGGAGCACCTCCGCTGGCACCCCCTGATCTTGCTTCTATCTCCTCATTTCTGGATGAAATTAGATCCCTGGCTTCCTGAAATGAAAGACCTTCTGTAGAAGTCATCTGGTGTTTAGATTGACTCTTTTTCTGCCTGTCATTCTCTATAGCTGAGCGGAGATGACAGTTTTCCTTTGCTAGTAAGCTAGCATTATAGATAGCCAACTCACACCCTTTGACAAACTCATCTAGGACCTTTTTAGTAGGAGAAGGAGGGTTTTTGGACTGTCTCTGAAGCATCTTTTTAAATGACAAACATTTTTGGTGCACGTGGCGCACGGTATAAGGCGTACCAAGCTGAGAGGAAGGAATTAAAGCATTCCCCTCACTGGGAGGGGGGGTAGGAGTACCCAGATCAAGGTTTAACTTATCCAGGACTGCCTTAGGGTTAGAAGGAATTAACCCAGTTGCTCTGAATCTGCTTTGGATATTATCCATAGTAAAGACTTCCTGATGAGCTGCTGGATACGCCTTCAAGAAATCCAGCTTATTGATGTAGTTATATCCTAAGTGCCCTTGATTTTCAATAATCTTGCCGTACGCCCTCTTCAAGGGTCCAAAACAACCAATATCCAAAGGCTGTAGGAGATGAGATGAATGAGCAGGCATGTAAAGAGGTATAATGTTGTTTTCCTTGCAGGCATGATTGAAATCAGGCGTTAGGTAGCTTCCATGGCCATCTAAAACCAGAAGTCAATACCCCCCCCTTGTACGCCTATTGGTGGCTGGAATAAAGACTTTTTGAAGCCAGCGAAGGCTAATTGCATCTGTAGTCCATCTATTAGCACTCATTTTAATCCTCTAACTACTAGGAATCGCGCCTTCATCGTACCATCCCTCAATATAGACCTTCCCTTTAAAGATGATGGTAGAGGGTATTGACCACCCCCTTGTATTCACGCATTTGATAGTAGTAACCCATTCCTGATTCCCCGGCTGTATAAGCCATGGCTTTCCAGGCATTTCTGCTCTAGAAACTACCTTTGTTGTTGTAATAAGACCTATAGCAAACCCAGTCTTATCAAAGTTGTAGATATCCTCATCCTGAATCCCCCACTGATCTTTGGTCTTCTGCAGCTTATTAAACTATTGACCAATGATTCTAGGATCTTCACATAGTGCTCTTTGACAATTGATCTTTCATGCAAACTTAGTTTTAACCTCCGGGCGCCTCTTGGTAAACTCTGTAACCCAGTTCTTTCTAATAGGTAAAGATGGAGTTGAGGTTTCAGTATCCAAGATTATCTGCGCCATTTCTTGTACCTGGGAGGGCCTAGGGGGCGCGCCACGTATATCCAGGGATACTATCCAAGCTATTAAAGCTTCCTCTTGAAGTACAGATAGCCTGCGGTTCTGATTGTGGAGTTCTGACTGAGATAGGTGGCCCTTCATCCGATCACGTAGGGTTGTAGGAGGCACATTATATTTGCGGCTAGCTTCCTGAGGAGTGCGAATTCTTCCATTTTTTAGATCGTTTATGGCGCATTCGATCCTACCCTCCTGCTCTATTAATTCCTGGCGCGTTTTACGCGCTTTTCGTGGCATGGTAGTTGGTTAAAGATAGTGGGTGGTTGACGCGTTCGAAATTTTGAAGTTCTACGGATCACCCGGGAAATACGTTATTGATACATACTTCCACTGACTTCCTCTTCTCATAGAAGTTGGCAGTGTCTGACAACAACAAGGGCATTGAAATATATTCTGATCGCTTCTAAGTAAAGGAGGCCTTGGGTACATCACACGAGAGCCGATCGCAGAGATGACTGTGGTTGCCGGCTGGGCACTGGCTTGCGTTGGTAGTGCAATCGGATCCTGTACCTCGGTTGCGGTGGTTGCACTGTAGACTTTTGGCACTCCATGCTCTTCTGTAGTTCTTCCGAAAGCGTGGAGAACGGGTGGTAGGAGTAATTCTCGGGGTGTCAGTATCGATGTTGAGGGAACCTGATCTCTCTCAGACAATTTCATTGCATGACGCTGGGCGTATAAAAATCTATTTCTCCGTTTCAAATTTGCTTCAATGAGCCGTCGCTGAATAGCAGTCAAAGAGTGTGAATTGATCACAGTTGTACCATCTATGCATGAAAGCACTAGTATGCCTTGCGAAGAGGCTCTTGCCTGCAGAGTGCCATTTTGCCTAGGTTTTGCTAGCAAAAGCAGCTGGAGGTGTTGAGATAAAGCTTTAATTTGGGGATGATTGGGGTCATAAGAAGCATCGGCCTTTTGGATGCGAGCATCTGTACCAGCTTTGTGAATTGAAATCGTGATCCTGGTGAGTTGGCGCATAATATCATTCACATCCTGAACAGCCTGGGATAGTTCAGAAGCTTCTGGTGTATCATTATGCATTTTGCTTCCTGGTGGGCCAGTCAGTCGTTATCGTTTTCCTCGACAGTAACGTTTTGATAATACCTATCTCGAGGCACTTTTCCACAAGTCTTTGCAGCATTCTTAAAAGGCTAACCACAAATATCTTTGCGTCCAGATTCAATGATAGTCGAGCATCAAGGGATGCCTTTCCCACCTTCAACGCTCCGGCTCCATTAGCCCACAAGTTCAAGTCAGCTAGGCAGTTTTCTGCCCATTCTTCCAGGACAGGTACAGCACCCATGTCTCGGAAAACCCGATGACAGGCTAGTGTGGCATCGTATATAACAAGTTGGTCTGCCATAACTTTAGATACAGCACCGATAGTCTTGACACACACAGGTTGGATGGTTGTCTCTCGATAATCGAAGGTTAGCTCAGCACATGATGCAGGTCGCCAAATTACCCCGCACTTACTGACACCACTCTTGCCTGTTTTTACATTCTTCAACTCCAATTTATAACCTGCAGAGACCCAATTCCATCCTGCTTCAATGGACGATGAAGATATCCTAGACTTTGGCTGTCAGGTTCTACAATGGATCAGCAACCAGGTTATCCTCATAGGGCAGCAGACTCGTAATAAAGTTTATGGTACGCTAGGATGCGAGCTATTCGTTCTATCCCAACAGGTAGCGTCGATCAGTGAGACAGCAATCACACGACGAAAGCTATTGAAGATATTTGAGCTTGTCGACAAAGCATGTTCAGTGGGTGTCATTATATACATTCATTCAAGCAGCCCTCGCTAACGCACTTCGCAGAGGTCGCGGAACGAGGCAGATCGATTTCGAGCCCTGAAGAGAATTCGTACTTACAAGAATTCCACGAGCGAAATAAGACAGACTGTCGTCAAAGAGACACAGGACAGCCTGGTACACTTTGTCCTACAAAATCCAGAATACCACACCCTTCTACGCCTGATTCCGGATTGCTTGACAGTGGATGAAACGGACCCATTGTATACGGAGGAGGGATACCAGAATGAAGACGATATTGGATATCCAGGACACCTGAATAAAACGCTTTACACGCAATTACAGACCTATGCTACGTGTCACTGCCGCACGGGTCACCTGGAATGGACATGGCTGCGACTAAGCACCGACAGCCAAAACGAGAATGAGGATGTTTCATTTGAACTCGCCTTTAAAGCCAACTCTCCTCCTCGGACAATTTCTCAACCGTTTGTGCAGTGGAAGGAGTCAAATGTCATGGTTCCAAGGTGAGGCAGACAAGTGCCTGGTTGGGCCAACAGACACAGCTAATATTCAGGGGTGAGGTTCGCAGGTGGTCTGGTATTCAGAAGCGGAAGAAAGTAGGGTTCGCTACCCCGTCTCTTGAACTTTTATCGCCGAAACAAAATCGCTCGCGCGTGGCACAAAGGATGCGGCGACTAGCGCTGGGAGAATTTTGCAGATTGATCGATAATCAGCTTGGGAATCCTGTTCACTTCTATATCCAGTCAAACGTGCTTCAGGTTGTTGAACCCCCTAATCCCAACCCCTGCCGTGGTATTCTCTCTTGTGAAGGACTTCCACTAGGGCAGTGGCTTAAGAGGATTCCTCATATCTCCAATAAGGGTAAGTCTCACGTAGCCTATACTATTGCCAAATCCGTCTGGCAGTACTACAATTCACCATGGATGATGACACCCTGGACCCACGAGAGCATTCAATTCTTGAACGAAGGAACTGGCTTGATGGGCGAGGATAAACCACATCCGTACCTGACGATAAGGTTGGCTCAAGCGATTGTGAAGTCCAAGGACTTTTATAACGCCAGTGATCTCATGCACCGATATCCACATATTCTTGCATTAGGGATCCTTCTCATCGAAATTGCGGTCAAGCAGCCCTTGAAAAGTGAGGATTGTCCTCAGCCCTTGAGTGAAACTTTCATCAATGATTACTATACATGGGCGTGGACAACAGCCCATAGAAGCAATTTGAAAGACACCGTGCATTCTCTGTATGAGGAGGCTGCTAATAACTGCCTCAATCCTGAGCTGTTCGGTGGCTATTTAATACAGCAGTCTAAAGAGGTAGACGAAATCAGAGCACGACAGAATGCCCTCTATGAGAAAGTTGTCGTCCCATTGAAAAAATTATCCGACGCCTACCGAGATGACTTGGATATCCAAAGTCTTCCCACGACAAACATAACTGAGACCATTTCTCACCAAGATATCTCAAAGAAGACTATCTGTGCCTCAAAGTCTCCTCTGCAGGCAGATTTCACGGTTGGGATATTCTGTGCCTTGCCGCTAGAAGTCGATGCAGTTAGCGTTCTTTTTGATGGACTCTACTAGGACTCTACCCTGTATCAGAACACGCCGGGAGACCTTAACACATACACCCTCGGTCGAATGGGTCGCCACCACGCCGTTTTAATACACCTTCCAGGCATGGGGAAAAGCATTGCAGCCCAAGCTGCCTCTTTTGTACGGTCAACCTATCCGAACATCAAACTCGCCCTGGTGGTCGGAATTTGTGGCGGCGTTCCATATAAGAAAGGACACTCGGAAATTACTCTCGGGGATATAGTGGTGAGTGATGGGATTGTCCAGCATGACTTTGGCAGAAGAGTTCCGGGGGCGTTTCGTCGCAAGACATCTGTGGCCGATGAGATTGGTCGGCCTAACGTGGCGATACGAGGTTTCCTTTCGAAAATCAAAACGACGATGGCACGGAAGCGAGTCGGTAGCCATGTGGAGAAGTATTTGAGAGTCATCAACCAGACCCTTGGCAACGACGCCGCCCAGTATCCGGGGGTAGAGCAGGATGAGCTCTTTCAGTCTACTTATCGGCATAAACATCATGGCCTCGTTGCTTGCATCAGCTGTGCCCAGTCTACCGATAGCACAGTCTGTGATGAAGTGTTTAATCTATCATGCCAGCAACTCAAATGCCATAAGGATAAACTTGTTCAACGCAAGCGGCTTCAGACTGCACTTGCCCAAGGACATACGCCTTCTCCCACAATTCATCTTGGCCTTATCGCATCTGGGGATACAGTCATGAAATCTGGACAAGATAGAGATCTCATCGCCATGCAAGATGATGTGATAGCTTTTGAAATGGAGGGCGTAGGGGTCTGGGATAGTCTACCCTGCCTGGTGGTCAAGGGGGTGTGTGATTATGCTGACAGCCATAAAAATAAAATATGGCAACCGTATGCTGCAGCAACAGGAGCTGCATGTATGAAAGCTTTACTTGATGAGTGGCCGTTCTGATGCAGTCAAAACACATTAGTTACATCTATGAACAAAATGATGCTTTATGTAATTGTCGGGCTTCCGATAGTTTGATATGTGGTGTTTTTCAAGTTTCAATTGCGAGTCTGTTGGAAGGCTCAAAAAGGTACATAATACAGACACAGTCTCGCGAACCAAAACGGTGAACGCCGCCATGCTAGAATTTCGCCGAGCGTCACAACCGCGCGCTCCACTAGGGCAGCTTAATAATGGGAGCCACAATTAGGCCACGACAGGCCGTGACGAGGCTCAGGAAGTGAAAGACTCTACATGTACGTACTCGGATATACATAGCTGTTGTAGCCTGCAATCGCTTTTTGGCGAGGGGTCAGGGTAAATGAGATCGTCATCATCATTACTGTAATACAGCACGCAGTGTATATACATACATCGTATTACCCAGGTTTCGGACGGTAGAAAACGTACGGAGCCCCTTCTTTGAGTGCCGGTGGTGGCGCGCTAAGGTCTTGGTAGTGGGGCTGAGCAACAACTGTTATATGGTGTACGTTTGTTGGTGAAGGCGATTTCGAGAACG
Source organism: Aspergillus asperescens (assembly GCA_027569075.1). Taxonomy (NCBI): domain Eukaryota; kingdom Fungi; phylum Ascomycota; class Eurotiomycetes; order Eurotiales; family Aspergillaceae; genus Aspergillus; species Aspergillus asperescens. The sequence goes on along the minus strand of JAPDEH010000023.1, from coordinate 30,817 downwards.
ACTGTACTAGGAGTGTCGGGTACCGAGTTCCTTGACCTGCTTCAACAAACTACTGCATAGTTAGCCACAACTAGCTCGCCTTCTACAATCTTAGGAAGCCGGTACACCTGGTGTCACACCTATGAGGAGCCCCGTTTCTCCTTCCCTTGCCCCAATTCAGCAGCCCTTACTAGTCCAACTAAGCCTCAGTACTGCACCTCTGGTGGTCATATACAAAGGGTTACGTTCGCGAAGGGTTATCTCCTCATCGAGATCTTCCACGTCAATAATAAAGAAATCTCCATTTCGTGCCTTTTCAGCCTCCTCGGCGTCAAGCCATTCAATACGATAAGAATGACAACTAGAACCTGTGATCCCCTCAATGCTGATCTCCAGAGGACCGGCGGAATACAACTCAGAGGTCTCATTAGGGCCCACGGTTCCAAAGATCCCAGAACCTTGGAGTATTGTTGGAATAACTGCAGGCTTAGAGCTTGCTTGCTGCATGCATGGGGTTGACATATTCAGAGCGTTGAAAACAGGATTTGTACTTTCCGATCTTTTGACTGATTCCACGCTCTCGAGGTTGTGGTTGGCTGTAACTACCCCCTCTCTCAAATCAGGCACTTGGTCCAGCTCTGGATAGATAAGTGCGGCTTCATGTGTTGGTAGAACGTCGTCTGCCAGATTGCTTCCCTCCAGCAACGCGGTAGTAGACAAAGTTGTACCAGATACAGGGAGCGTAAAAAGTGTACTTTCATTGGGGGGCGGATGAAGGGCTTTCCGTTGTGTTGATAGAAGTCTCGTACAACTTTCTTGAAAATTGCCCTGGAGTAGTTGGCAGAAGCTTCGTTCTATCTCCTGAAGTTGTGGCAGACAAGGCAAACGCCACGCAGGGTAGAGTCTTCCGTGGGAACGTGGAATATGTACCTTACCGTATACTTTGATAAACAAGTTGCAGAGAAAGCAAGCGTCTTTACTGGAGCAGATAACTCGCGGGTGAAATAAGGGCGAATGCAACTCACAATACGCGATGAGCTGGACTTCGGCATGGATTTTTGCTTGCTTTAGAGTATTGTTGACCTGATGGCAGAATTGGTCTTTGGCCTCTTGCTCACTCAAGCCAAGTATGCGACAAATCTCTCTGAGAAGCTTCTGTTGTCTTCCCTTTGGGCTGGCCTCGGCGACTTTAATGAGAAGATCCGGGGTGTATGTGCCGGTGGAAGGAGTCGCGTATGCCTCTTTCGGGAGGTGAACAGGCACTGTTTGCATCTTCCGGGCCAAGGGGACCTTCTTTGCCGTGCGGTATAGAAACAGAGCAGCTTCCCGGTACCGGGAAACTTTACCAACAATGTTTATAAAGCTTTCTCTGGCGGTAGGATCCATATGATTGTTTGGTATGAGGTTGATAATAGGTTGCAGTTGTTTAATTTGTTGGATCTGATAGATACTCTCTACGAGCTCTATCAGCCGTGCAGTGACCCGATGTTGAGCCCATGAGTTAACAGATTTGCTTGCTATTTTTGCCCTGATGATCAAAATATCTACAGCCTTCAGCAGGATTCTATCGTTTAGTTTCTGTTGGCCGATATGTCTGAGAGCCATGATCAGCTCCTGAAGGCTGTCCTTGAAAGATCTCTTCAACTTTCTCCACCCTGTAGGGCCTAACCGTAGTCGAGAAAGAATACGAGATGAACACATCGAAACAACGCCATGCAAGACCTGGTCCTTGATACTCGCGGAGTGACCTGGACACATTATCAATAGCTGAAGAAGCTAGCCACATACAACTTACTGGTAGGCACCCGCGCAAGGAGCGCAAAGATATTATCAAACCCCTGCTGAACGCAAGAAAGCACCCCATCTCCATCAGAAACTCTGGCTTTGTTGACTGCGAGTATTACGTTCAATGAGCCTGCCACCGAATCTTCCTCAATGCACACTGCCGGAATATACTCGGCGCTATTTTGAATGTGCGCTAGAAAAGCTAGAGTGCTAGTTATGTTGCGCTCCTGGTCAAGAGAGAGAATATATTCGCCTTTTGATATGTAGTCGGTCGGGTTCGACGACGGCGGGACTGGAATCTTATGAAGTAGTGAAGCAATGGCTATGTTCTCCGCGCACACAACTGCAGGGATAGCAACAGGAAGCATTATTGCAGAATGTGAGTCACTAAACTCGCTAGGTATACTGAGCTAACGGCAGCAAAGACCAGTAGTTAGTGGTCTACGGTATCTGTGCCTGAGAATGAGATCAAACTTAAGGCGACCTTTCCTACCCCGCAACACAAAAGTACGTGCGTCCTCTTCCATGGTCACTTGTCCACGTTGAATCATCTAAATTCTTCTCAATCAACCACTCTTCCAAGGATTTGTTGACTTGTATATATTGATCTCACGTAGATTCCGCACCGGGACTCAGCCATGGTTACAAGCGCCGGGCTTTCGAGCAGCGGTTCAATGGTGGGGAAAATGAGCGAAGGACTTTGAGTGCGATGATCCGATCGATGCTGGCTTTTCAGCCGGGGGAAATAGTAACAGCACAACAAATGTTACACTCGGAATGGATGAGATGACTTGGTGGGGAGTGCCAGCGTTGGAGCAGACTCTGGGGAATTGTACTTGATGGGAGCTTGTAGAGTACAGAAATATGATCTATATTATGGTCCTGGCTAATAACGGCAAATAGGCGATTGTCGGACATACATCGGTCCTGTGATCTAGAGGTTAGGATGTCAGATTTTGATGGGAAACTCGAAAGTTCTGATCGCCTGGGTTCGAATCCCAGCAGGACCTTTTTTTTTTTTTTTTTTTTTTTTTTTTTTGCATTGCAATTCTCGCTAATCAAGCTCTGCATCTATTTGAGCTCAAGAAGTGTGTCACCAACTTTTGCTACTGTTGTAGCTATCGCATTGCATTGTTTTCTGAGGAAGTGGTTGTGACCGAAACTTGCCCTCTTTTCGACCCGTCCGCAGCATCGTTTGTCAATGCATCAGTTGCTTCCTCCTCACCTTCACCTTCACCTTCACTAGGCCGTTTCCGCCTCACAAGAGATCTATTCCTTTTACTATATAAATATAATCAGTACAGCGTCCTCTAAACCACCTCAGATGTAGGTAGGTGACTTACCCATCCGGCCCATACACATAACGAATACCAAACGTCACACCCACCAAACAAGCGGTAATAACAGCCGAAAACACAAACCCATGCTCAAACCTCGGCCCCTCAACAGTCGGATACGTAAACAACGGAATCCAACACGTCCACATGGTCGAAATCGCCGTGATCAAAACGAGCACGACCGCGCGCTCCTCGATATTCTCCCGGTAGATCACATTCACCCACCCATATAGCACGGACGACACTGCAACAGACGAGTACTGCACACTGTAGGCGAACCACTTTGCTCCCTCGGGGACATTCCAGATGGCTAGGATGACGAGGGCTGTGAAGTTGAATGCCGACGCGAGAGTTATAGCCCATGCGCGCTCGAGGAAGAGATCCGTGCTGAAGTTGATGAACAGGATGAAGAAGATCCCCAGCGCGGGACTAATGGAGTTGAGTTGGTTTTGTCTCGACGGGCTGTATCGGTTTAGGCTACGGAGCCAGAGAAGAAAGGAGGCTGTGTTTGCGCTGGAGTTGAAGAAGAGGCTGTCCCAGAGGAGGATGAGGTAGAATTTCTTGGTGAAGGCGATCTTGCGGAGTAGGGCCCATGAAAACGGGGTGGCTTCGACTTGTGTGCCCTCCTTTTGCAGTCGTTGGCGCGCGAGCTGGAGGTCTTTTTCGGAGATCACGAGGCGGTTGGGTTTGTCGATTGTGCCTGGGTAGATGAAGCAGCCGATGACTGCGAGGGGGAGCGTGATGATTGCGTTTATGATGAAGAGCCAGCGCCAGCCGGCGAGGTTGTTGACCCCGTCGAGATTGTCGAGGGTGGCGCTTTGGAGGAGGCTGGCTGTTAGATAGCCTAGGGTGAGGCCTATGTAGAAGGCGCCGCCTCGTCTGCCGATTTCGTTGCTTTTGTACCAGGATCCGAGGACGAAGTGGACGCCTGGGAAGTATGACGCCTGTCCAGAATTAAGCAATTGGGTCTTGCATAGCTGGAACCGACATACTTACCTCAAAGATCGAGACCATGAATCTATATGCCATGATTTCGGCATAGCTTGTGGCTCTGTATTGCAGCAGGGTGAAGATCCCCCAGAGAAGATCCAGAGCTGGTACCAGGTAGTGCATCGGCACTCGAGGGAAGAGGTACGTAAAAGGCAGCAAGGCGACGACATTGCCAACAGTGAATATGGTCTGGAAGTGGACGAGTTCGTTCCCATGGAAGCCAAGTTCGTCGGCCATTCCCGATACATAGGCATTATCTAGATATACCACGGTTAACTGCTTGTACTTGGAGGGATTATAGGGTAGGACTCCAACTAATATTGCCCTGGTCGATATATTTGACCCAGTAGACTATGAATGCGTAGGGAACGATCAGAAGATCAAGCTTCAGTACCAGTTTTCTCTCCTCTGGTGTATCCTCGGGCGAATACCAGTCGTACCATTTTCGTTTTGGTACGGCCGTGATCGAGTCGGCCATACTGTATACATATATATTGAGTCTAAGGTGTGTTCATCATCAATCAAAAACGATTCGTTTTTCTTTTTCTCTCGTATTGTGTAAGAACTTATTTATGCGCATCGTGCAGCGAACTAGTAGTACTACTATATATGAAGGATGTCGCAATCCTGCCGTTAATAGCATCATAGCATCTACTCCAACTACAATGATGCCATCAAATTCTCGATTGCGCCAGCGGAGATAACCGACTCGATGGTCCTATACTCGTCTATCCAGTCCCCACATTGTGCTCGTATTGCATACAAAAACGATCTATCTTAGATGGGGTATATCCACTAGCTTGACAAAATATGCCTCTGCTAACCCGAGTCCACTCCAGGTGATTTCGTGACACGAGCTACAATCCGAAGATGGAAGTCTTGCGTTAAGATAAAGGATAATAAATAGTAACTCTTGTGAAGGGTTGTATTATGCGGATAGTGTAGCAGACTCCGTGTTCGTAGAATACTATGGGTGGATGAAACAGCTTATATTTGTAGATACGCTAAAATACATGCTAACGGTAATACAATATATGAGCTTGAGAATCACTTGAAGCCAGATACCAAGCTCTCCAAAGAGGACTGGATCCCAGCCGAACCACCCGTCCTTTTCTTGCCCCTTTGCGAGGGGAGGGCCGTTGTATCCCCAACAGGCTCGGATGCGAGGTATCTGGCGAAAAGCTCATACCCATGCCTTTCCGGTACGGCCTCGGGGTCGATGGGCCGGGAAACTCGAACTACGACGTTCGCCCCGTCGTAATGGGCTTGAATGACCCTGGCCATGTTCCCGACAACAGAAATGAGCATAATCTATTGCCGTTAGTTGGCAATGGACGGACTCGGGCAGGCTGATAGGTATACTTACTGGCATGATCTTTTGCCTCTTGAGATACGGACGGCCGTTTTTGTACCGGTTGATCAAGGCCGTGAGGATCGTCACCACCTCACCGTGGACAAGTGCACCGCAACCCTTGTCTGGCTTCGGGCTGGCCACGACGAACATCTCGTGCGGCTCGCCCTCAGACCTGACCCAGACGTTCTGGACAAACCATCTATGCTCCGGCGTGTACTCCCGGGGGATTACGATCGGGGAGTTCGCCTCAGAGAACCGACCGAACACGTTTTCCGGTCTCTGTAGCCGTGATCTGGGCACGGGTCAGGATTTGTTCACTTAATGTGTGTAGTATGATACATACGGTTTGCGCCAGTTTGTGCCGCTAACCAGCTTGAAGACATTGCTTCGATCAGGGAAGTCCTCCCTCTCTAAATCGGCAAACGTCGACCAGATGCGGTACGCGGTCTGGATGTGCTGGTAGTCTATATTATGGTCAGATGGGCATCTAATGTTAGATGTTAGAGGAAGGCTCACCGTTACCTCCAACCGTGGCCAATGAAGAAACCGATGGGTCCCTGTCTGGATCATCGTCGGACTGCGGAGAGTCCAGGACCGGCATTTGAGCTTCGAACTCACTGTTATCCTCTATCTCCGCGGTCCTTAAATTCCCAGATGGGCTGTAGTCTGCTGTATCGTTAGTTGGATAGTTCGTAGTTGTTTCAGTTGGTTGAGCTCACAATCCTCTTTGAGGAGGCCCAAGCCCCTAACATTGTGGTGAAGGATAGGGCAGATATCGTCAATGCGTCTATCGTCCCAGAAACCCGACTCTGCCTCCGAGTCGCCGTCATCATCGCTCGTATCTCTGTCCTCGCTATAGTCACCAGGCGCCGAATCGTCAACCGAGGGCGTCACAACAGCATGCTCCTCGATAGTAATAGCTGACATCGGCCTGAAGAAGCAGTCCATGATCTCCGCACGGAGATCATACTCCCCGACAAGTGGGAGATACCTGACGTCAATCCCGACCTTGATAAGGACGTCAAAATCCAGCTGGGTCCCGAGACGTAGTGCCCCATTGAGGATATGTTCGAGGTCGCTGATGATTTCGGCCCGTTCCTCCCTTTCTATTTTCACACTTGCCTTTCGGAGGATTTCCTTTGCCTTCTTTACCTTCTCCTCTGCCTTTCTAAGTGTTTCAGCCCAGTATTCTTCCCTGCCTGGTGCGTCGCACTCCAGCAGGGATGATCTGAGCCTTTTGACGAGAGGAGCCATAGTTAAGTTGAGTGAGATGAAACTGAGAGATAAAAGAGATAGGGTATTCGAGTTTGACTTGATAATATGAGTAGATATGCTGATATTGTCAGAGCAGATATGCTGATAGTGTTATGAAATAGAGATGTGTAGTTGGAAGAGAAGAGTGCAAGAAGGCAGGCGCGAGGAGCAGTCATGATATGCCGGGAGGAAAGTATACTCAGCAAGGCGAACAGCTTCAACTGGCCCGGAACTGAGAGCGTCACCTAAGTGACTCACTGCACACGACGCGGGTACATGCCTGTGTGAAGTAATGATCATGGCAAAATGCGATGTGTGGTTGTGAACTTCAAACAACACTACTTCGCCGCTCCAGGTTTACACGCTAAGTATACCATGGCTTGCCCGTCAAAGGGCGGATATCAGTGACGACTTTGACTAGGATGACTCTACTCCAGTGAATGGTTCTCTTATCCGGCTGGTTTCGGGCAAAGTTAGGGCTCAAGTACATGTACACCAACAATGACCACAGCACCCTCATGGAAGGTGATACCACCAATCAATGGCTTATCTCTACGAGACGCAGTCTTGATCGAATCATGCAGCTACATTTTCAGTTTCCATATGTACCCTGACCTGTTATAATGTATTGTTAGTATTTTTGATGGTGAGTACTAACAGTATACGCAATCTCGAAAAACCATGGGTAGCCGTCCAAGATTAACTTTACGGGGTAATCCTATACGCGCAGATTCTTACGTTTCCTTGTAATTAGGTTGAGGCTTTAGTGCTTTTTGAACGATTATTGGTCAGTACTGTATTTTTTTTGCATAGAACGTATTTTGCCTACCTGGTGTTCTCTTTTGAATTCTGTTTGGCACATAGGATTGTAGTATAAGGCGGAGTTATCTCCCACGTAACAACTACAATGGCAAGGTCCGGATCCAAGCTGTACTTCATTCCTATATTCTATCCTACTTAGTTGATGCCTGGGTATTCCACTCACCTACAAGGTCTGTACTGATACGCATGATTTTGGGAATAAACAAGCTTAACAACATCTCTTGTGAGTCACCAACGTGGTGACGTACAATGTAATCCATTCAGGCATGCAAAGCATATTTCGTACTCGAAGTTGAGTTCCGACACAGTAGCCCTAAGCGGCTGTCACCCCCGCCAAGGAAGGTGGACGGTAAATACATGACTCGGAAACTCTACACAATTCTCTGTTAATCCGGCTGCTCGAGCGCTCCAACAAGTCGGTTAGAGCTGGCGCCCACTATAAATCATATTTCTCCAAGTGCTGTGTCTCAGTTAGACAGCTTGAGGGTTGGTCCAGAACACGTGATCTGATGTGTTTTTGGGTTTTATCACGTGAGGCTTGGCGGAGATGCTTGCATCCTCGCCAGTAATAATTGTTTCTTTCATCGGTTTATTCTTTCTTTCTAATCAACTATAATGATCCCACGGACCGCCAGTTTCAGCTTCGTCCTCATGTTTTGAGGTCCACCAAGTGCCCAAGGCTGACCGAAAATGGGCGCCTTACGCTAAGGCTCAAGCTACCAGCCCTGACGCCTCTCCCGTGGTGTTCACCCCCACCCAGAGTCCCTGACTCGGAGAGGGCCGACTTCTAGCCGAAAATAGCAAAGCCGCATTGCTGCTCGAACGTGAAGCCAAACCATTGGCCTGTACATCCGCTGATCTCTCACATACATGGCAATGTCTAAGAAGATCCCTGGCTGTGCAGGCGTGCCTGTACCACGCTCCAGCGAGTAACGACCACCGAGCTGGGACACAGAAAGACATGGGACGCCTAATGCCAATGGTAGCTTGCCCCCAAGATGTTGACTTTTTCCACGTTCGCAATCCTGCGGACGGATTCCTGACCATTATCGCGACGGATGACCTCACAAAATGTCGCGTTTATTCTGCTTCCTGCTCATCTTTCTCAGCGAACTTGTTGCAGCGAGAGGTGTCCCAATGGTCTCCAAACGAGAGGTGCTCACTGATTTGTCCGGGGGGTTCTGTCGCAATTGGAAGTTCGGTGGTAAGTTCTGCCTCCGAGTCCCAATTGCCCGATAATGAATGGGAATAACGACCTGTTTAGCAAGTATCGTCAACAATGTTTTGTACATGAATGGCCTCGATGGAGGGATTATCCCCGACGATAACAACGGGTCAAGTATGTTGAGTTGATTATCTGGAATCTGTCTACCTTGCTAACTTGACCGCGAAGACAACTATCTCGTCGAGTTGGACCTCTCAGCCCGTGTTGATCTACAAGATGGAGCGAATTATAAAATGAGACTGATCCCTTCGGACGTCCCAAACCTCAAGGACCAAGCATTGTGGTCAAATCAAGCCAACACCACGCTTTTCAGCTATGGAGGACGCGGCGCGAATGATACCCCGGCAGATGATGGAGTGTGGGCATACAGCCTCTCCGATGGTTCATGGCATGTACAGCGGACCAGTGTCAAACCTGTACGACTGGTCAGTGGTGGTATGCCGTGATTTGCTAGAGGTTTAATTTGAATCGAAGCTAATTCTACAATTCCACCAGCATACGTCGAGGCCCCCGAAATCCAGGCGGCGTATTGGATTGGGGGATATCAGAGCAGGGACACGACGCCTTCCATCACCGACGAGACGAAGACCTACGCAACGGGCATGATCCAGTTCAACACAACTACAGAGGAGTTTACTTTGCTCGAAGCTCCATTCACGCCCGTACAGGAAGGTGCCCTGGTTTACCTTCCTTTCGCCGGGTTAGGGGCGCTTGTTTTCTTCGGTGGTGAAGTTCCGTCTAACCAGGACGGTATTGATGCGGAGCTTACTCCGGTGCGTTTGCTACGTATACGGCGCAGTGCGTAAACTAACGAACCCAGAATGCATGGAATTATGTCCAGATTTACGACATTGAACGGGGAAAGTGGTATAACCAAACGACTACCGGCGATGTTGCTCCTCGAACCCAATTCTGTGCATCGACTGTCCACGAACCCAATTCTACGTCGTACCAGATTTACGCTATCAGTGGAGCGGACTTTGAGACTCAGGAGATTATAAAGGATGCGTATGCGATACCTCCCCGCGCTTCAGTCGAATCTGCTAATTGGATAGCGCATATCTCTCCATCCCATCATTCAAATGGTACCAAGCAGGGGGTCTAAACAGAGGCCGGATGTCACACACTTGCCAAACGTATGGCAGACAAATATTCGGCATCGGCGGGCGCCAGGCATGGTCAGACAATTCCTCGGCTGGGTGTTACAACACGCCTGTCTTCTTATATGATGCACAGTCAGAGGTTGTGCGCAACGACTTCAATGTAAGCACAGAAAAATTAAATCATTGCAGACTGTACTGACTTCAAAGCCTGCATTACCGGCCTACTTCATCCCCTCCACCACGGCGGACGACATCGAAACGTCACCATACCCCTCAGGATTCCCTGATAGCGAGCTGTACTCTCTCTTCGCCGGCTCATCGTCACGACGCGACTCCCCCGGGTATTCCAGCGGAAGCAATTCGACAAACAAAGGCGCTATCGTGGGAGGCGCTGTCGGCGGTGTTGCTGGAGCAGCGATCATCCTCGTGGTCGTTTGGTTCTTTTTACGATGGAGACGACAGAAAGCCCAGCAGGGGGATGCTGGGCAGGCTAAATCGGAGCCTAAGCCCCAGATTCTAGGGGAGCTTCCTTCGAACCATACTTTTGAGGAACTGGACGGAGGTTGCCATCGGACTGAGTTGCAAGGTGACAGAAGGTATATTCATGAGTTGGACTCTACGGTTCGAGACGGGCAACAGAGATAAATCAGCCAGTCAGGAAGTTAGGTAAGGTAGGTAGTAGCATAATATATACTAGCTAGATGTACATAATACCAGGTCACGACTTCACGAGAATCAACTATAAGGACAATATTAATTAGATCCCACTGAATAACGTTCCCACAGCCTACATGTTTGTTGTACTCCATCCACGGTGCTGATGGTCTGTGCTTGCCCTATGTTGTTGGCTTGTTGCATTGCATGACGAATGTGGGGCACTCGGTCAGCAGAGGTATCTGCAAGGATTACACTCCCCCTCAAGACCAGAGGCATTGCGGATTCAGAGAAATGTCATCGGCGTGTTTACAGATACCATCCCCTTAACTTTAAACCCCCCCACCTCCCTCCCCCACGGAGCACCCATCCCATCCCCAGTAATATCTATCCACAACCATGCCACCAACTTCCCCCCCAACAACCCTCCCCCCCCAATGAAAGACCTAATAACCTCAAACATAACCGAAAACGTACACCTAGTAAACTCGCAATGCCCCGACGCGCGACTCCGCTACCTCCTGCACCAAATCGTCACACACCTCCACACATTCTGTCTCGAAACCCGCCTCAGCACAGAAGAGTGGAACACCGGAATCAAGTTCCTCACAGAGATCGGGCAGATAAGCGACGATCTGCGCCTCGAGATGATTCTGCTCTCGGATACGCTGGGCGTGTCGAGTCTTGTTGAGGCGGTTAATCACCCGCGCATGCCGCCCGCTACGGAGGGGACGGTGCTAGGCCCGTTCCATACGCATGACGCGGAGGATATGGGTCATGGGGCGGTGCTGCACAGTGATCCTGACGCGACGAGGTTGCTTGTTGCTGCGTCGGTTAGGGATTGTGAGGGGGTGCCGATTGCGGGTGTGAAGGTTGATGTGTGGGAGGGGGATTCGAAGGGGGTTTATGATGTGCAGAATCCGGACCGGACGCGGCCGGATGGAAGGGGGGTGTTGAGATCTGATGAGGAGGGGATGTTCTTTTTTCAGGCGATTGTCCCTGTGCCTTATCCGGTTCCGATGGATGGGCCTGTGGGGAGGATGTTGAGGGCTTTGGGGAGGCATCCGAATCGGCCCGGCCATGTCCATTTTATGCTTGATAAGTCGGGGTATGATCTTTTGGTAACGTGAGTGTTCCTGGGTAACTTTAGTTACGTTGAGGGTGGGCGGAATGGGGCTAATGGGTGTTAGTGCGCTTTATCCTCGTGGGGATCCGTATGAGACGTCTGATCCGGTGTTTGGGGTGAAGGAGTCGCTTGTTGTCGATTTATCCACGGTTGAGGACGAGGAGATGGCGAAGAAGTACGGGGTTGAGGTTGGCACGAAGCTGCTGGAGTATGACTTTGTGCTTTTGACGGAGCAGCAGGCGCGGGAGTTGCGGAAGAAGAATGCTATTGAGGCGATGGAGAAACAGGGGAGGAAGGCGGTCTTTCATAATGATTTGCCGATTCCAGCGAACGGAAGTTGAGTTCATTGTCTTGATGATACATATGCCTATGTAAAAATGGACTGGCACTATCTATGTTTGCATGCATTTTCCGAGGCCCAGTCACTGTGCTAAGCTCCGTCGCCAAGCAGGTAGATGCTAGAGGGGGGTCGGAGAGCCACAGAAGGCACGATGAGCGTGACCCTACAGCCTGAGATTCGGTCGCAAGGCCGCGAGCCGTATAAGCGAGCGGACGGGCGTACAATGATGCTCGGCATCTGGCTGCAGATACGCAGGCACGGTATGAAGGGACAGGTGTAGAGTAGCCTGTCGAATACCTTTGAGATAGTCGGTAGACGGTCGTATAACAATCCGTAAGCCAAGCTCAATCACTATCATCCTCATCCATATCCTCGTCCGCAGCTTGGGATAATTGTGTGCTTGGACCGAGTCCGCTCCGACGGACATTGCTACCCCGGCTGTTCTGGGCCGCGAACGCGCGCTCTCCAACATATCTATCTCCAGGCCATGGCGCCCTGCATACCGGGCACTGTTCCGCCTTCTGCACCCGAAAGAAATTGCGCATACAGTGGTCGTGTAATCGACCGGGGCACTCCCGATTGCCGCATCGTTGTCCCTGGCCTGTCAGTATACAATCATCGGCAAGGGCAATCGACTTACAATTGTAATAATATCCCTGCATGCAGCACATGATTTGATCTTATCATTCCTCCGCCCATGCTCATTCTCATCATTGTATGTCGCAATAAGCCACCCCCGTAGCTCCATCAGTCCCCGCGGGCTCAAAGTATAGAACCCCTTCCTGCTCTTCTCAAACCAGCCATCTTCAACAAGCTGTTTCATCATGGCCTCTGCCTGCGTCATGCTCAGCGGTTGAGCGGCCCCGCCTTGCGTAGCTTGGGCTGAGCCTGACTCGCGGCGGTTTTCGCCAGCTACTTTGGCCTGTTGAATTGCTTCGATCGAGCTAATAGCCATTGCCTCTATGATTTTGTTGTTATTCGCCTCGAACATCTTATCCAGGATGCGCTTGACGAATGAAATCTCGTCCGCGGTGTACGTTGTCGCAAGTTGGGTAAGGCCGTCGCTTGTGGTGTTCACGAGGGCATAAACGCGTTCGGGGGCGTTGTTCTCTGTAGATAGAAAGTCAAGCTGGAGTTGGGGTAGGGTACTTCTTATCTCGAGATCGAATGGTGAGATTGCGGAGTTGGCGGCGCTGATGAATGAGGAGAGGTCGTCTTCTGTAATGTCTTCCGGGGAGACGGGTTCACCTCCTAATTGGAAATACGTTAGCACAGCTCAGTACGTTGTATTTCGCTTGTGGCGCACCGCGGGCTGAGAGAATAGCTGCAAGGACGGGTTTTGACTCTTCGAAGGTTAGTGTCGACCGGGCCATGAAAGCTTGCAGAAATGCCCTGTTGCTATCATCGTAGCCCTGTATTTGCCTGCCATTCGCCATTTTGCGGTACTTGTGTTTGGAGGCAGAGAGGAGGCTAGGCAAATTCGACAAGAGGTGTTGCAGAGCGACGAGAGCGGGGAGTGGTGGTTCCTGGCAATCTTTGGCAGACGCGACAGACGCGCCGATCGAAAGCGGATGCCAAGGCCAGCCATTATCTCTCAATCAGGAACAAGCTTCACCAGGAATTACAGGGAATTTACAGTTCTTGTTTCATAGATAGTTGACCGTGTTCGTTCTTAGAAGCAAGTGGAAATATGCGATATTGCAATGCCATTACTAGAAGTGCCTTGATATCATAAAAGTACAGGTACAACAGTCATTCTCCTAACGCCACAAATGAAACACCAAAGACAGGTCAGACTTAGAATCTCCGCCTTGTAGGCTCCGGGCTCGGACTGCGGGTGGCACTCCGCGCATCCCGGCCGCGATCTTTCAACCACTTCTTCGTGCTAAGGCGAAGCTCCCGGTCGAGCTCGTTGCTGGGGTCTTTCCGGTGAATGAAGTTGCAGAATCCGCCACGAACACACCCTTCACCACTATTTAGACGACAGCATGCTTCTCGGAAGTCGGTAACGGGTGATAATTCACAATATATTGGTCGCGCAGCGTACCACCGAGAGTTCAGCGTATCGCAGGCGGCCTGCGCATCTTCTTCGTACTTGAATCGGGCGTAAACGTTTCCAATGAGGTCTGCAATAAAGTAAGGTTAGCCCCTGAGAAGACAAGTAACAGTTCAGACACGAGACTTACGGTCATTGTTGTTATCGCACACTACCAGTTCCTCCAGCTCGCCGTACTTGCACATCTCGCACCAGACATCTTCGTAGAACGCATCGAAGTGGTTTTGAAGTTGGCTGGGGTTCATCTTGCTCTTCGGGTCGTAGGCGGGATTCTGGTACATGTTTGGCATGAGGATCGTTTGGGAGTATGATGGCTTGACATGTTTGCGCGAGCACCGGTCGCCGTGTCTGCAGGCGCCGATCTTGTAGTAGAAGGAGCAGTTGACTTTGTCTTGTTCTGTTCCAAAGATGGAGGCGAGGTAGTTGGCCATTGTTGTGGCGGAGGAAGCGCGATGGGATAGAAAAGGGAGACGTGGCGAAGATGTTTTGCTGTGATTGTCTCCAAAAAGATCCCCAGCTCCAACTGAAGATTCTGGAGAGCTGCGGCGGAGTGCTGACTAATTTGGTGCCTGAGGCGGAAACTTCCAGACCATCAAGCTTCAACCACCACTTCACTAACTCCAGTTATTCACTTATGCTCATGTTTCTGTATAATCGGGGTTTCTAGTTAGTCTCCGTCAAGAAGCATAATTCGGAATTTTTTCCCACCGCAGTACTTCAGGCCTCTTCCGGTACCAGGGTAGTGGCATCCTACTGTTGTAATTGCTCATCGCCGCAATCGGCATTCCCACTACCACCCTTGCTTTGAGCTGTCAACCTGTCACAAATTTTGTCCTGTTTTGAAGAGATTGTGTTGTATCAAGCCATGGCAATACTTCCGGCAGCAGCTTGGCTTTGGGAGCTAATTCTGAAACCAGAATTAGAGCCATCATCTAGCCCTAAGTGCTTGTCCAGTATCAGCCCGGTAGCAGTCGTATCTCACCATGACCCTGCTTGCATTCCGTGCTCGAATACCTGCTTTAAATTGCGCCATAGTCCATGAAGGTAGCGTATAATAGCAGCCAATCCCCCTAGCCTCTGAGTAGTTATCTTCCCCAGCCATTAATTGTGACTAAACCAAGTGTTTCCCTTCAACAGTCAACTTATCATCCATTGAAAATGAAACACTACAGTATTGCTGTGCTCTGCATGTTGGGAAGTGCCCTTGCTTTGCCTACTCCCCAGTCCGCCGGTGGTGAACAGGAGGGTGATCGCAACCCCCGCCCAAATGGCCTTGCAGCACCTGCTTCGGGCGTCCCTACTAGCTTCCAAGGCTACCCAGGCTTCCCAAACCTCTCTGGTTCTCCGGGCCTCCAAGGTTTCTCTATCTGCCCCGGCTTTCCAAGCTTTTCTAACACCTAAATTTGCAGGTTATCCTGGATCCTCTGGCTACCCTGGATCCTCTGGCTTCCCTACCTCCCCAGGATCCCCAGAATTCGCGGGACCCGCAAACTACCAAAACTCACCCAGCTCTGCAGGTAGCCCAGATTACTCTGCCGCTCCCACCCCAACCAAGAGCGAGGTGACCGACAAAAGACCCACCAAAACCGCTGCCGCGCAGGGTGGTGATGAAAGCAAGCCCGGCCCCACCGGCCAGTCCAACTTTTTCAATGGATGGGGGAGTGGCTTCGGATTGGGCTTGGGCTGGGGTTTTCCCACTCCTTCCACATCAACCGAGGGCTCGGCTGCTGCGGCGAATTACCCTAGTGTCCAGGGCGAAGGGGCGCCTGCAGCTGGCGGCAGTGATGTTCCAGTCGCAACCTCTACCACTACCTCTACCCCTACCGGGGGTGTTAGTTCCGTGGAGGTATAAGGAGCGATGAACCGGGGAATGGTTTAGATAGATATGGGATTCAACTCCCATATCGGCGTTGCTTTCCTTTGAGACGGTTGGGCTTTTAACGGGAGAAAGAGTGTTCAGGTTGATTGTTGCGTAGCAAAGGCTCTGATGCTTTTTAGATATTAATATATGCGTGGTTTTTTTTTCTCTATTGATAAGTTCGATTGTCAGATATAGTACCTGAATCAATCCTGGGAAGGTTTATGTGTAACAGACCATGGATTGTCTTATCTTCCTACGTGCTTTTTGGGTTGAGCAAGCAATTCCGTATCAAAATTGCAGCCTTGTCAGTTGAAGTTGCAACGAATAGGGCCTCCTCTTCGCCGTAAAGGCCGGGGGACCTGATGTCCTTCTGCTTTTGTGATTAGGCCTTGTTCTACATGTTTTTAATGCAGGTTTATACCTGTGAAATCTTTACTCAGTCAGAAAGGGCCTGCTGTGCTTGAAGATCCTAACTCTGGCTGATATCGCTGTTATTGGTGTCAGATGACTTGTGATTCCGCAGTTTGCGCAACCCAACCCCACCTCTGTTCATCTTCACCGGGGCCAGCGAGGTCAAGCCATTGTTTGTGAACTACTCTGGAAATAAGGGAGCTTCAGTTCTACCTATCCTGCAAGGTGGAATCACCGGTCTCATTTTGCAGCCCTGTATTCAATTGTTCTTCTTTCTAAGTCGACCCCCTCATCGGATATGGCCAAGGTTTGCTCCAATGTTTCCTAATATAATCGCCATTATAGTAGGATGTGGCACTGACTTCAATAGTCCATGAGAAGAAACGCCCGACGGCATGCACCCTCCACAATCTCAGATCCTAGCCGAGCCGTCGATAAGGTTTCCACTGATGTCAATCGACCACTTGAACGAGAGAAACAGCTCGAAGAGGAAAACAACAAGCTCAGAACCATGCTCCTAGGAGTCGATAGCACCCGAAGCGTCGAAGCCGAGCATCACAGCCGTTTGCAATTCCAATATGTGGGAGAAAAGGAGACAATGGAAAGGGAGATCCAACGACTTCGGAAGGGACTTTCGTACACGCAACATGAATGTGAAGGTCTCAGGGCGTGGAATGAGGACATGGCTACAAAGAATCTGAATCAGAGACGCAAAGCCCATCAAGAGGTCGAGACACTGGGCCAAACAGTTGCGCAACATTCCACAAAGATAGAACGTCAGGAGAAAGACATTCAGAGCCTACAGGGACAGCTCAGGACCAAAGATGACGAGCTTCGAAGTGTTCAGGATGCACTGGCAAATGTCGGTGCTGAAAAGCGCCGGCTTGAAACGGGCCTCCAAAAAGCCAACGGCGAAAAGAACCACCTTCGAGCTACACTTAACAATACCATTAAGCATGCACAAAGTGCAGCACGGAATGCTCATGCCTTGCTTGTGAAGACGCAAATGGATTTGGACGAAGCGAACGAGACAGAACAGAGGCTGAGGAATCGGATTGATAAACTCAGGGGACGCTATGACACGTTAAGGAGCAAGGGTGGAAAACCAAAGAAACCAAAGCGCAACCCCTTTTGGGGATGATATCCGCATTAATATTCTGTGAACTAATTCCTGTCTTGTTTAGTAAGTAGTTTACTGTGTTTGGCAGACTTTGCTATGTTATTTTAGTGAGATGGAAACGAGGTTTAAAAGATATTTCTTCCTCTCCAGCTACTCAGTTTGATTTAATATCTCTATAAAGCCAGCAAAGCAAAAGCTGTCTAGGTAGAGCTCCTCATGATTCTCAGTGGACGCGAAATCATTGCCCGCCACTTGGTGCGCAACCTGCGGAATGTTACGCAGCAGCAACAGCCATGCGGTATCGGCCTCACTCTTGGTCAAAACACCAGGCAGCCAAAGCTTCTACCGTGTTCTTCGACGAAATCAGTCAAGCAATCGCATTACAGCCCAAGCGCCTACTTGGTTGATTTCTATAAAACAGTTCGGATTCCACGGAATTGCATGGGGAGTGTTTTCCCTAGATCTTCGTTACGGCGGTCTATCGTTGGAATTGCGGCTGGGGTGGTGGAAGCAGGACATGAGGGTACTATGGGGGCTTGCATGGATGTGAAGAATCCGTATGGAGTGGTTCTGTATAGGAATGCGAAGCTTGCTTAGATTGTGTTTGAGGAGTTAGGGGATTAATCCTCGACTACCAGTGTTGGGCGTGACGGGACTGGGAAGGTGTAATTTTTGTTTTTTTATGGTCCGACTATCTGTAGTGACAGTCGAATGATGATTGCATTTCTCTCATCTTGATAGACTACCATTTATATATAGTCTGTACCTTGTCAATGTGGATCTCGCCACGACCCGCTGGATGTCCCCACTATCTACATGCTTTATTTCGACTGTTCCACCTCTGGTATTAGTGTGGTAGGCCAAGACTTGATACTAACATGGAATCCTTGATATCGGGCTAATGTTATATACATGGTGCGGGTTGATCTTGATTATTGTATAGGCGCCAAGTTGCCCCGCACAACCACCTCAAGCCCCAGTCTCAGCCCCAGTCTCAGCCTGGCTTGCCAACCACGAATTGAGGCCTATCCAACCTACATGATGCGGCTCGCCTTGCATAATGGTAACCAGTCGCTTCCCACCCGAAACCTATACAGTCGGATGGGTCTGTGCCCTCCCCCTGGAGCTTCAAGCCGCTCGGGCAATGCTCGATGAAGAACACCAGGACCCTTCGCGTGAACCGCATGAGACGAATATCTACTGTCTCGGCAGAATCGGCCAGCATAACGTCGTTATCGTATGTTTACCTGCTGGTCGCTATGGAACAAACTCCGCCGCGGCCTGCGCAGCGCAAATGATGGAGAAGTTCCGGTCAATTAAATTCGGCCTGCTGGTCGGCATCGCTGGCGGTGTTCCGAGTGACGAAGCTGATGTCCGGCTTGGTGATGTTGTGATGAGTCAACCCCGGGGCCAGTATGGGGGCGTCGTGCAGTATGATCTGGGGAAAATAGAGGCTGGAGGAAAAGGCCATCGCACTGGCTATCTCTCTCCGCCGCCGACAATCCTGCTGAACGCTCTTGCCAAATATCAGGCGTTAGGGAAGGACCAAGGCAATCACGTATTAGCTCGACTGCCCTTAACTCAAGGCGTTCAGAGACCGGAGTTAGATACGTTGTATGAATCGACGTACGACCATGTCGGAGGAGCTACTTGTCGAGACTGCGACTCTACGAAGGTGAAGCAGCGGAATGATCGGGCTGAAGCAACCCAGGTGCATTATGGAGTCGTCGCTTCTGGGAACCAGGTTGTTAAAGATGGACTCACCCGAGACAGGCTAAGTCGAGGGCTCGGGGGCGTTCTCTGTTTCGAAATGGAAGCAGCAGGCGTGGTGAATACCCTTCCCTGCCTGGTTATACGTGGTATCTGCGACTATTGCGACTCGCACAAAAACAAGGAATGGCAGAGGTTTGCTGCTATGATGGCAGCCCTCCGTGCAAAGGACCTTTTCGACATTATTCCAGCTGCGCAGAGCACCGAAGTTACCGCTGGCGAGGAAGCTAGAATCCCTTTTGAAGCGATGTTTGTAACGGACCCCTTCATCGATCGAGCCAATCTTATCACAGCCAAGGGAGCAAGAGTCGACGGGACCTGCGAGTGGATTCGTGAGAACAGATCCTACAATTCTTGGTTGGATCCACAGGGCGAGCCCTTCCTTTGGATATGCGGTGGTCCTGGCAAGGGAAAGACTATGCTTGCAATTTACCTTACCGAGGAGCTTGAACGGTTTACACAGGCCCTTGACGGCGGCAGCGACCTGGTGTTCTACTTCTGCGGCCAAGAGGGCGAGAAACGCAATACAGCCACGGCGGTTCTGAGAGGATTAATCTACCAAGTCATTGCAAAGAAGCCGTGGCTTTTCCGCTATGCACAGCATTTCTTCGACACTCAAGAGAAGGCCAATTATGCCTTGTCGTCCCCTGAAGCCTTGTGGACCATTTTTCGGGACATGGCGCAGGATCCTGAAATTGGGTTGATCTACTACATCCTTGATGGGTTGGATGAGTGTGACGATGAATCGATAAGATTCTTAGGAACCAAGTTTTCACAGTTGTTTATACACAGAGAATCCAACTCGCGTCCATTCGGATATCGACTAGCAGTGGTTAGTCGAGAGATACATGCTCTGAAGGGTTCTTCAACAATCCAACTTGATCCCGACTTTGATGAACAGGTCAACAGCGACATTCAACGGTTTGTCCTGTCGAGAGTTCAGGAGCTTTATAGAGT
Source organism: Aspergillus asperescens (assembly GCA_027569075.1). Taxonomy (NCBI): domain Eukaryota; kingdom Fungi; phylum Ascomycota; class Eurotiomycetes; order Eurotiales; family Aspergillaceae; genus Aspergillus; species Aspergillus asperescens. The sequence goes on along the minus strand of JAPDEH010000023.1, from coordinate 10,673 downwards.
TGATGGCTTTACATCGGAACTGGCAGAGCACGTTCAGAATACCCTCCTTCAACGCTCAGAAGGAACCTTCCTCTGGGTTGGATTTGTCATAAATGAGCTACTACAGAAAACGACCTGCACAGAGCTACTAGACTCTTTAGGATCCCTGCCAAGAGGCTTACCCGGAATCTACCGTCAAATCTTATTGCGAATTGATGAAAGGCAACGACAAGTGTGCGCCCTGATCTTGCTCTGGGTAGCTGTGGCGTTTCGTCCTCTAACCCTTCTTGAATTGGCCAATGTAATCAACCTACAGAATTCAACCGTTTTGAGTCGCGAACAAGCTATATTGGATCAACTTGCCCTTTGCAAGCCTCTTCTTCGGGTACTGGATGGTGAAGTTAGCCTTATCCACCAGTCAGTCCGGGATTACTTGCTGCGCGATAACCATGATGAAGACCCAATCATTGAGACGTTCCGCATTGAATTAGAAAAAGGGCACTTTGCAATAGTGCAAACATGCCTGGATGTTATTGAAAAGAGCTACTGCCCTGATCGACACAGTACTGGGCCGCAAAACTCGTCTCTCTTAAACTATGCCATTCACACCTGGCCGAATCACGCACAGTCCGCTGGCGTATACGGTGATGCGATATTCGACAAGTCCCGCCCAATGTTTCAGGAAAATTCACAGGCCTTATCTAACTGGCTGAAAGAGACTGTCAACGTTGACCGTGACTCGTTTCATCTCACCACGCTTCACATCGCCTCAATATATGGCCTCACTCCATGGGCTCGGAGACTTCTAGCCCAGAAGAGATGGAAGCTGTTTATAAAGCATTATCTCAACAAGAAGGATTCTAAAGGCTTTACTCCCCTTGATCGGAGTGCTGAAGCAGGACACGAGGCAACCACGCAGCTACTGTTGGAGAATGGCGCCGGTACAAATGCAAAGAACAGCTTCAATAAACCCCTTTTACTGGCAGCTTCTAAGGGGCACGACTCGGTGGTACGATTATTACTGAGACACGGTGCTGATATCAATAGTCAGGACAAAGACGGCTCTACGCTTCTAATGATAGCCTGTATCCTTAAGGACCTGAAAATGGCACAGCTGCTAATAGCACACGGGATTAATATCAATCTCCTCGTCAAACGCGGAACTGCCATTGAAGCTGCCATTTTCAACTCCGCCGATGACATCCTTGAATGCTTGATCCAACATGGTGCCCAAGTCGACATAAAGGATAAGCGCGGGATGACTCCATTAGCTTGGGCAATAGTTCAAGGCCAAGTGAGCGGAGTGCGGAAACTCCTCGCCTATGGTGCCGACCCCAATTCTCAAGACAATACGGGAGCTCCACTAATAAGACTCGCCCTTGCTCATGGACTCGAAGGGATTGTGCCCGTGTTACTCGAGTATGGTGCTGATATCAACGTGGTGGACGAGGATGGGTACACAACACTCGTGTGGGCTATCGTCATGGGCAACATCTTAGGAGTCAGAATACTTCTGGACCATGGAGCGAACATATATGCAAAGTCAAAATGGGGCACGACTGCAGTTCAGGAGGCCGCTGAAGCCGGGCGCGACGAAGCGGTGCAAATGCTCCGTGATCACGAGAGAAAGCTTCAGGAGGCGGTCATATACCCTTGACTTTTGTATTTTCGATCTTCCTACTTCATCAAGATTGCGTTTCTGGTTGGATGCAGTGTTCCTATCTTTTCTACGCATGGTTCATGTAACTGCATAGATAAGTGCAACAGTAATCCGGATGTTGGGAAGTGATCTTTTCTGTTTTTGTATATAAACTACTTTATCAAAAACCGTAATGACCGAAATTTACCCAAGTAGACTGGCGAACAATTATATTATGGACCTAAGCTGTCAGAATCAGATGTTGGTAGCTGACTTCAGCCTATTCCTAGGTCTGTACTTAGATCCAGGATTAATCTGGTTGGACAACGGGGAGATGCTAGCACCGGTCATCACGTCTAAGGTATAGGTCTCTTCCCAGTGTTGTGTAGGAGCACGAGAACTAACAACACGGGAACCAGCGCAAAATGGCTCTGTTGTTCTCATAATGTTCCAAAATACGACCGATGAAGCCTGTGACGGACGGGGCCGTCCCAAGCTCGGCTTACTGGGAGACTTGGTGGGAGGGGTTTCAGAAGAGTTCTGTCTGATGGCTCCTGAGAATGAAGGTGAAATGTTGTCGGCACTCTTCATGACACCTTGGGCCGTTTAGGATTTGGCATTCCACCTCCGCCCAGGCGCTTCCGCTGCATGGCCTCCATCTCTTGTTTCATGATGCGTTCCTGTTCTGTCATTTTCTTCGGAGCAGCCATGACAGCTCCCTTCTTCCCGGCTAGCGGGTTCTTCTTCGCCGCCGAAGCGAATACGTTCTTGGGCTTGCCATTCCCACCACCGAGAGACATGGACACCTTTGGCGCCGCTTGGGGGGCCTGTGTCGGGGCAGGAGAAGCAGCCGCGGAGGATTCCGGAGTCACGGAGGAAGATCCCTTTTCCTTCTCCTTATCCTCGGGTGACTGTGTCCGATGCTGCTCGGTGGCAGGTGGAGTAAGCTTTGCGCCAAATCCAATATTCAACTTCACTTTCTCGCCCTCCTTGCGTTGCAGATTTCTCGCCTCGGGATCGACATCGTCGTCCTCCTTCCCATTCACCCGCGCCCGTTCAACCTGCTCCTGGATCAACCGCTGTTCCCGCTCCTCGTCTCCCCGATCCTGTCGCTCCTTCTTCATAATCGCCTCCCTCCGCCGCATCGCATCGGGACTTCGATCAATATACGAGACGAAAAGGCCCTTCTCCGTCTCCTCAACATGACACAATCCCTCACGACCAAGATCCGCCGCAAACTGGGAAAGACTCTGCCATTTCGTCGCGTTCATGTGAATGTGCTACATAACACCTCAGTCAGTACCAATCCTATCGAAAAACACATGAAAGGACTGCGTAGGCATGGGGAGAAACTCACCTCCTTATCAGCAATAACCTGCTGGTAAAACTGATTAATATGCACCTTCTTCTCCCCATGCGTACTCCTCAGCAGATCCAAGAAATTCTTTATAAACTGCTTGCTGTAATCCTCTATATACCGTTTCGGGTCCTCGCCGATAAGTAAAACCTGCCGAACGTGACTTTCGCTTTGGACGTGGCTATTTCACAATTGAACGTCAGTATCAGTATCACTGCCTCTACTTTTGATGATAGATGACTACTCCTCGGAAAGATTTAAAAAAAAAAAAAACTCACCACTTAAATCCATTCTCATCGCGCATCTGCCGCTCGCATGCTTGGCAGTACCATCGTAGACGTCCTAGGCCTTTCTAGATAGTTGTTAGCGTTTTTCCTCATCGCGAGAATACATTCGATGGGAACTAAGCAAGGGAAACTGACGGCTTTGATCTTGTTGCCAAGCGCTTTAGTACTTCCGGCTTCAGCGCGTCCCATTTTTGCGAAGAGACGATGTCGATTCCGGTGACGGATTCAAGAACTGTGATGTGATCGAGTTGAGGAAATGAAGTTGATCGGTGGCGGAGATCGATAAGAAGTTAAGCTGCTTATCTAACACGACGACTGTTCCTAGTCACGTGTCATTTTTATATAACTTACACAGAGTAGCTTGACTCAACAGCTGGAGTCTAAGAACTTACGAGCAAAGATCTAGTTCGTTAAATGCATACATTGAATATATCTACTATATTAGACCAAACTCCACCTATCCTACCAGCATCCTGAGATTGCTTTTCTGGGAAAATAACAGAAACGACGCCCCGTAGAATACACAAACAAAAAAAAAAAAAACAAAAAGGGGGCACTGGAGATGGAAAGATAACTACCAGTTCTAATGTCAAATGATCAAATAAAAACCAGAGATTGTCGGATCAAGATAAATACTATGCGCCATACTAGACATACCAACAAGATTTATCGCCGGCTGGCTGGCTGGCTGGCTGACTCACATAACATACTCATGGATCGCTGACGGCCCGTTCTCGTTATACTCGACACGGCTCATAAAGCCCTTGCTGAGACCCTGATCGATGACAAAGACGACTTTGGAGGCGACTTGCGCTCCGAGGAAAAATGCCTCTTCCATACCGCGGGGAGCGCCACCGGATGCCGGGCCCGGGGGGCCGCTGAGTCCGGGGTTATTCTGCGCGGGGGCAGCGGGGGCACTCTGTTCTTTCCACTCGGGGAAGTACTCCGGCGGTCGTACGGTCTTGACTGAGGTTGGGGTTTGGGAGTGGCCAGTGGAGCGGTGATGGGAGAGGGAAGGATCTATCAAGGGCGTTCCTGGGGGCAGGTTGGCGGCGGCGGGGTTGTTGGAGTGGGTGGCGGCGACAAGGAGGGGGTTCACGCCATGGCCGCCTGGATTGTGCATTGGTCCGGGTAGGCCTTGGGGTGCAGGAGTATTTGTTCCTCCGGTGGGAAGGGGTGTGGAGAAATTGGAGGGGATCTCTGAGGTGAAGATGGTGCCGGATGGCGATAGAACGAACTTTTGAGTAATCGTGCTGAGCAGAGCTTGGGTAAAGCCTGGAAAGATAATCAGTGGATAATCAGTTGAGGAGCTGAGATGGTAGACGGAGGTACTTACCCTTGACTCTGCTGCCATTACCAACCACGATCAGCGAATCCCATAGCTCACTACGTTTGGTCGCGTCTGGCACGGCGAGAATGGTATGATGGATCTGAGTCGCGATATCCTCGAGGATACCGCTGGATAGTCGCTCCCCAATACTTTGTTTTGGTGTAGCCGCAAGGAACCGTTCAACTCCAACTTCGATCTCTCTTGTCTGGCGGATGAAGCGTCCTGGACCGCTCGGTGCGTCCTTCTCGGGCTCTAACTTGACAAATTCTTGGAACTGGAAGGTAGCTTTCTCTTTCTTGGAGTTGGGAAGACGAATGGGCTTCGCAGCCTGATCAGCAGCTTTCTTAGCGGTCACCTTCTCTTTCTCCCGTGCAGCGAGGAATTCATTCGTGTCGCCGCTAACAATAGCCGCTACATCCAGAAGGCCCTCGTCTTCGCCGTTCTCCGCGGTGCCGTTCTGGGGTTTAGATAGAGGATTTTCCGCAGTACCACCGGCCTGTGTCGTCGAGCTAGAGGCCGCTTGATTCCCGTCTTGGTGTGCAGTAGCAGATGCGCCTGGAAGAGGCGTCCCTGCTGGTAAAATCTCGGTGATGTTGCTCCGTTTCAATTGTTCGCACATCTCCCTACTAAATCCCTTCGGACCCAGTAAGTCCACAAGTCGGTCAGTCATGTAATCGCCACCACATCCTTCCAGTGCAGTGCCTCTCCCGTGCTCATTGACCAGGAAGTCTGTAACAGCAGTGACATCCACCTTGTCCTTCCCAACATCAATGACAGTTGCAGTGGCCGTGCCATATCCATAGCAAACGGCTGCCGCCGAATCCATAAGACAAAACGCGGGGGTCTTGAACTTCTCAAACACAAACTGAGTTATCGCCTCCCTATCACGCAACGACCAGACCGGTTCGGCGATAAGCATGATCGGCGTATGAAACGGCGGGCTGAGAGTTTTATGCACGTGCGATAGGAGAGCGAGGAAACAATTCCAGTCAACGATGCGTCCGTTTTGCATCGGGAAGACCGCCCCTTCCTCAGATGCAATGTCTTCCTCGTAGAAAATTTCCTCCACTGTCTGGCCATCCTCACCACCCCCTTCTTTCCCCTCCCCATCCGCCACACTCTTAGTATTCTCCGTCTTTGTCTCTCCCGTGCTTTCGGCCTTCGGCGCGTCTGTACTCTCCGTCCCTGCTTGTGTAGTCGGCTGGGCTTCCTTCATCTCCACATCCTCCTTTAGTGCGTTCGCGCCATTCACGGGTTTAACCTCCTGCCGCCTCTCTCGAATTTTGTACGGTTCAAATTCGCCCGTTTTCTCAGCCAGGAACATTCGCGAAGGAAAGCGATACCGGGCGGGGGTGAATGACTCTGGAAGACCCAGTTGCGCCAGGGTCACTTGCGATCCTGGCGCAATGATCTAACAATAATTAGAACAATTCCCGCAACTAGTTGTGATTATGGATAATGGACAGAACGTACCAGAACATGCTCATCCTTGAATGGCGGCATCCTTAAGCTAGGGACGAGACAAATGCTATGGTGGTGGAGGCTCTATGAGGTTCCGCGGTGTTTGCTGGGAGTCCGCGATCTTGCGCGCTGAGGTTGGGCGGGGCCCGATGCGGTTAGCGCCCACCATCCTCGAAAGACATAATATTCGTGCACAACTTCAACTTCACTGTTCTACTCCGTACTTTCCAGCTTTTTCATTTATTGTTTTTGAAATTCTGCTTTTATAAGGCAATTTGGCCAGTAAACTGCTTCTGGGACTTGAAAACCTTCTCCGTGCACTAGTAACTATTACCCAGCTAAGGATAGCTCATCAGTTGCGATGAGTAACATAAAGATATGCCTGTTCATAATTCTGCCACAAAAATGGATGCTCTTGAAGAAATCTCTCTCCAAACCAACCAATTCTGCATGACAACAGGATTCTCTTGACTATCCGTTCGTCGGCACGCTGGAGGGCTTCTTGGCCAAGTCAGCATTTACGCGGTTCCATTTGTACTTTCCTCCATGCAGGACCAACGATTTTCAGTAGCTGCACGCTCTTTGTTCATTTTGGTCAATATCACCTACCCAGCGAGTGCGGTCGCAGCGGAAGGGAGCCAATGGAATATCCAGGAGAGGGTTTCCGATGACTGATGATCTTGCCGAGGGGTTAATTGGGCTCTGCAAAATCTCACGCAATGAATTAGCTACAATCACTATCAGAGGAGGTCCAGCCTGTGGCTGACTAGCTACAGTGGGTAAGTGGCTCCTTGACCTATCTGTTACCATATCTTGTATAACGGCCAAACACTTTACTAGGTAGTAGTAATGGTGAATTAGAAGCCCGGGTTTAGCTGATATTTCACCGTCAAAAAAAATATTTCTTACAAGACAGGACTAACTTTTTGCACTTCGAAGACAAAGCAGCTATAATTAATGTTATAACAGGGACACCCCACTCAGATATATGCCTCCGCAACCTTTTCAGGCAGGAGTTCCACGAGCTCATGAGAATTCCTTCAATAGTCAGCTGTGCCCTTGGCTGCGTAGCCCGCTGCTTCACGGCAGTTGTGGCTGGCGACACAGCAATTGATCAACAGATTTTACTCATAAATGGCAGCCATACCTTGATACTGCAAGTGGCCTAGGCTTTGTGAACAATCGCATACAGTGGTTTCCAGAGTAGAGAGCTGCTGAGTCTGATATGGAAGCTGGAGCGGAATGATCTTACCTAACGCCTGCACTTTTAGTTAGTTTGGAGGGAGCTCATGGGATATTGTGGATTGTGTAGAGAATAAAAGATTAGTTTGAGGGGAAATGGTTGAGTAAAAGGTAGGAATTGACAGGTTTATATTTCAAAGTTGATACTCTCCCTGACTAATTCACTGCTCGGAAAGAGTTGCTATACAGAACTGGCCAATGAACAGTATAGCCCCCTGATGTGGGGTGTATTGGAACTTTCTCAAAGAAGGTTTTATTCAGCGAATGGAATATTCTTGTCTCAAGGATAGTTTTTAAATTATGGTTATAAGATGTACAGGAACTCCAGGGTTCGACGATCATGTTGTGGTATACTCGGCACTAGAATTTCAGGATGTAGCTATTCTTTACTCGCTCTTCTCTTTGCCACCGCTGCCTCCAGACTAGCTGTTACCTCAACGTACACAGCCCTTGGGACTGGCTGGCAAGTATGACCCGGAACAGGCCAGGCTGGAATTGGCCAAGCGGAGTGTTCGAGATTGATATCTGCACCCGCATCGAGGAGCAAGTCGACGATCTCAGAATGACCCATCTCCATCGCTATTTGCACAACTCTTCCGCAGGAGAAATTGACTGGTATTAAGACATCTGTCCTTTTAAATCCATAGACAGGAAGATGCCGGCCACGACCGCCTAACTCATGGTACGAAATGTTGGCATCAGCGCCGAGTGCAAGTAGCAATTTGACCAGAGCGACGTTGCCCAGCCTGGCTGCCCGGATAAGAGGCGGCGTAATGTCCTCTACTCTTAAAAGCTTCCGATCTACGTAGTCGTAGTCTCGGTATGCCAAGGGATCTTCTGGAAGAGGCCGATCCGACTCTTCAAAGTCGCAGCAGATACCATGTGTCAGAAGAATGGTAGCGGTTGCTGTGTCCTCCTGCTCAGCCGCGAGCGCAAGAGCTCTTGTGCGGGAAACGCGGTTGGTGGTTCTCTGCACGAGAATCTCAACTAGTACGTTGTTTCTTTTTCTGACTGCCTTAAGCAGAGCTGGCCCGTCTCTTATAGCATGCGTCGAGTCCACGTTAGCACCGTGATCCAAGAAGATATTCACAAGATCTAATCTTTTGTGCTCAACAGCCCATTCTAGTGGTGTAACAGGCCTTGCGTAAGTCGTATTCGTTAAAAGCTGTGGGCTGGTGGGTGTATGCTCGAAGCGTAGAACATTTGCGTTCAAGTCCGGACTGTATCCAAGGATTTGTGAGATCACGCGCTTGTTGTATCCAGCTTCCAATGCAGCCCCGAGTACGTCCTCTTTCTGACGCTCACTGGGATATTCCGTGGCTGGTGGAGGTGGCGGCTTGCGTTGATGATTTGTTTCTTCGGGCTTAGCAGGAGCTTTTTCATCGGTGAAGCGATTTTTGAAATGGAATTCTTGAACTGTCAAATCCCATACTAGATCCCACCTATCATCCTCTCCACGACTTAGTATAGCTTCCCTTTCTGCGGCCCAGATTTCTCTAACTCGCTGTGGCTAGTCTGCCGGATAGTTGAATATCGAAAGCATGTCAGTCCAGTCCGTTTTTTTGTACAGAGCTCCTGTATATTTCCGCGAAAAGACCGTCGTGGTGTCGTGAGGCTTGAAAGGGGTCATAAGTTTCCGCTGAAGGCATTCAGTCCACTTCAGACTATGGAGAAATAGGTGGGACTTCACTTCGGCGGCTCCATTTGCGCCTAAGCGTTTCGTGGGGTCTTTGTCAAGAAGCCTAGTTAGAATGTCCTTGACAGTTGACGGCAAACTCTCAGGGAGCTGTAGTTCTTGTCCAATATTTTTATGTCGTCTCTCGTTGTCGTCCTTGCTGTAGAACGTTGGAATACTAATTAACATTTCATAGAGAATAATCCCCAAATCCCACCAATCCACTGCTGGGGAAGGCTTGCGGTCGTGGAGAAGAATCTCGGGGGCTGGGTACTCTGGTGTCCTAGGTATAGTGCGATGCCTGTCAGTCAAGGTCCTCCATATTCTGCAGCGATTCTAAGCCAGAAATTCGAGGCTTGCATAGGCTAATGTTGCCCGAGGAATCTAGGAAGATATTCTCAGGCCTCAGAGAGGCGAGGGTGATATGTCTGCCATGCAGATATTCCAGAACACAGACCAGCTGTGCGGCATAAAAGCTAGTTTTGTCAACGCCAAACCAGGGTCAGCAGCATGATCGCAGGTGCAAGAATCCGCAGTCTGCATGCCAAAGCTTTAACCGGTGTCTTTCTTTTCAACATATACAAAATCAAGATTCTCAACGTAGACAAGACCAAGATAACCAGCACCACGCTCATTGCAGACAGACCACACATCTTTCGTCTCCAAGATCGGTATTTCTTCCTTTGAGTACGAAGTCGAAATTGTCAGGGTACCCGTACTATTTTGCACGTCTATACAATATTCACCATTGTGAGACCCAGGTCCATTTCTCTGAATCAGAAACGGGTTCACTTTACTCGACTTGAGAAGGTGCTGCCTCGAGCAGGCTTTTCTGAATCTTGTAGGTCCAGGTTGTGTGGTAGGCTCAGACGATAAGAGAAACCAAGGTGAACAGTCAAGGCTCCAGGTCCGGGTGGGACTATATCAGACACGGACTCTATCTCGTTCGTGGCACCTTGCTGGTTTCCACCTCCGATGGGAGTCTCAGACATTGGTGCTTGTGCTATTTCGCTCTGTATGGGGCTGCAGAGAAGACTCAAGTTTCCAAGTGAGGGGTTAGGAAAGGGAAGGATATTGAGATTCATGGCGTATTTTGCTTCCCGACTGCGCAGGACCCACCCCAAAGATCTTAGTATATAGTAAAATTATTCCACTGGAGCCTAGACACGTGATGGAGACCCCTGGGCGATTTCCAACCTTGGAATGCGCCTGATGCTTGCTAATACGTAGTATATGCATACATCATCACATTACCGGTACAAATGTATTAATAAATGTAGACAAGATCTTCATGTGGGAGAGGAACTATCTTCTCCGAGCGTCTGGGGAAACATCGTGATTGTGGGGGCCTGATTGTTCCCGGTTGTACTTAATAGAAAAGGAAGGAGAGGCACGTAGTAAGTTAGATTTGTAAACGCACAATATAACAGGGTTGTGGGTTAGTTATTGGCTCCAGAGCGAAGGCGCCAAAGCTTCAGTACCCTCCTGATACGCCTTTAAGCGTTGTAGATTCTCTTCGTTCAATTTGCGTACCCATTCCTAGGCTTCGTCAAAACCCATTTTGGGTCGGGACCTTGGACCCAAAACCCAACCCAGTGGGTTTTGGGTTTTTCCAAACCCCCTCGACCCAACCCAAAAACCCAATGGGTAACCCACTGGGTTCCCAAAAAAACCCAATCTGACCCAACTCAGCATTAATCTTA